>JAVIAB010000091.1:13549262-13599262 GCA_032433765.1 Megaustenia siamemsis | reverse complement strand
TCATCATCATCATCGTCATAATCATCGCTGACAACAACATCATCATCATCATCATCATCGTCATAATCATCGTCAACAACATCATCATCATCATCATCGTCATAATCATCGTTGACAACATCATCATCATCGCCATAATCATCGTCAACAACGTCATCATCGTCAACAACATCATCATAGTCAACAACGTCATCATCGTCAACAACATCATCATCGTCAACAACATCGTCATCGTCAACAACATCATCATCATCATCATCGTCATAATCATCGTTGACAACATCATCATCATCATCATCGTCATAATCATCGTTGACAACATCATCATCATCATCTTCATAATCATCGTCAACAACATCATCATCATCATCATCGTCATAATCATCGTTGACAACATCATCATCATCATCTTCATAATCATCGTCAACAACATCATCATCGTCAACAACATCATCATCATCATCATCGTTGACAACATCATCATCATCATCTTCATAATCATCGTCAACAACATCATCATCGTCAACAACATCATCATCGTCAACAACGTCATCATCATTATCTTCAGCGTCATAATCATCATTATCGTCAACAACATCGGCGTTATCATCATTGTCTTGCTTAACTTTGGTGACATTGCGTGATAAAAAATATGGCCCGTAATGAACGCGATGTAGTTATTTTGTCCATCTCCGGCTTTGTTTGGATCCTTTCATGAGACGAATTTTAATTCGGATGATTTCACAGGCACGGACGGTTGAGTCATTATGGATTGTAATACGATTGCAGTGATACCGGGGCTTTCGACCAACCAACCAATCAACCAACCAAACCAACCAACCAACCCAACCAACCAATCAACTCAACCAACACACCCAACCCAACCCAACCAACCAGCCAACTCAACCCAACTCAACCCAACCAACCCACCAACCCAACCCAACCCAAGCCAACCAACCCAACCAATCAACTCAACCAACCCAACCAACCAACCCAACCAGCCAACGCAACCCAAACAACCCACCCACCCACCAACCCAAGCCAACCAACCCAACCAATGAACTCAACCAACCAATCAACCCAACCAACCCAACCAATCAACTCAACCAACCAATCAACCCAACCAAACCAACCAATCAACTCAACCAACACAACCAACCAACACAACCAAACGAACCAACCCAACCCAAGCAATCAACCATCCCAACCAACTCAACCAAACGAATCAACCCAACCCAACCAACACAACCCAACCCACCCAACACAACCCAACCAATCAACCCAACCACCTCAACCCAACAAATCAACCCAACCAACCAACCAACCCAAACAACCAACCCAACCAGCCCAACTCAACCAACCCAACTCAACCAACCAACCCAACTCAACCAACCAACCCAACCAACTTAATTCAACAAACCCAACTCAACCGACCCATCCCAATCAACCCAACCCAACAAACCAACAATCAACCGAAAAACCAACCCAACCCAATTAACCCAACCAATCAACCCAACCAACCAATCAACCCAACCAACCCAACCCAGCCAAACTCAACCAACCCAACTCAACCAATCAAACCAATCCACCCAACCAACCAATCAACCCCACCAACCAATCCAACAAATGAACCAACCAACCAATCAAACCAACCAACCAATCAACCCAACCAACCAATCCAACCAACCCAACCCATCCGACCAACCAACCCAACTCAACCAACTAACCCAACCAACCAACCAATGAAACCAACCAACCAATCAACCCAACCCAACCCAGCCAAACTCAACCAACCCAGCCAAACTCAACCAACCCAACTCAACCAATCAAACCAATCCACCCAACCAACCAATCAACCCCACAAACCAATCCAACAAATGAACCAACCAACCAATCAAACCAACCAACCAATCAACCCAACCAACCAATCCAACCAACCCAACCCATCCGACCAACCAACCCAACTCAACCAACTAACCCAACCAACCAACCACTGAAACCAACCAACCAATCAACCCATCCAACCAACCAACCCAACCCATCCAACCAACCCAACCCATGCAACCAACCAACTCAAACAACCAACCAACCCAACAAACCAACCGAACTAACCAACCAACCCAACCCATCCACCCAACCAAATAACCAACCAACCAACCCAACAAACCAACCAGACACCCAACCAACCAACCCAACCCATCTATCCAACCAACCAACCAACCAACTCAACAGACCAATCCAACCAACCAACCTAAGCCATTCAACCAACCAACTCAACCAACCAACCAAACGCATCCAACCAACCAACTCAACCAACCAACCAACCAACTCAACCAACCCAACACATCTAACCAACCAACTCAACCAACCAACCAACCCAACCAACCAACCCAACCAACCAACCCAATCCAACCAACCAACCAAACCCAACCAACCCAACCCAACCCAACCAACCCACCCACCTAACCCAACCAACCCACCCAACCAACCAACCAACCAAACCAATCAACCAACCAACCCAACACAACCAACCAACCAAAGAAACGTAAGCCAGTACCTTGTAATATCCAGTCTTGGTGTAGAGTTGTCTGCTCCCATCATTAAGATGTGCAGCGATTGTGTCCCCGGAACACGAACTATTGTAAGATCCCTTCTAGTCCGTTAGGAAGAGATATATATAATTAGTAAGGATAAATATAGCTCTGATCTGATTGGATTATACAGCATTCATAATTAGCAAGACACTAATGATTGGCTAAACATTTTATCAGTAACCAATAGTAATTATGTAAGAAACATGTTTGACAAAGAGATAAAATATGAAGATAATTAAAGTTTTTATATCTCGCCTGCCTAAGCTTGTAGTTAGTACATCGTGTACACACATACAACAGCTATATACACACGTTTACAGCAACCGGTTGTACACATATATAGCAGACATGTGTACACATATACAGCAGACACCTGTACACATATACAACAACTACTTGTACACATATACAACAGACAATTGTACACATATACAGCAGACACTTGTACATATATACAACAACTACTTGTACACATATACAGCAGACAATTGTACACATATACAGCAGACACTTGTACGCATATACAGCAGTCACTTGTACACATATACAACAAGCACTTGTACACATATACAGCAGACAATTGTACACATATACAACAACCACTTGTACACATATACAGCAGTCACTTGTACACATATACAACAACCACTTGTACACATATACAGCAGACAATTGTACACATATACAACAACTACTTGTACACATATACAGCAGACACCTGTACACATATACAACACCTACTTGTACACGTATACAGCAGACACTTGTACAAATATACAGCAGTCACTTGTACACATATACAACAACCACTTGTACACATATACAGCAGTCACTTGTACACATATACAACAACCACTTGTGCACATATACAGCAGACAACTGTACACATATACAACAACCACTTGTACACATATACAGCAGCCACTTGTACATAAATACGTGATAGAGTTGTAGTGAGACTAGAGTTGTATTAACTCCATATAGCACTCTATTTAACGTTGATATGGGTCGCCCGGTTCCGTGGAGAAAAGAAACATGTGGCATGGGCAACAGCTTATCTCTTTCTTTTTCTGCCAAAGTTAACGCACTTGGGAAGAAACTGACAGCCTGGAAAGGTAGCCCAACATCTGGTTTGTGGAATGTTACCACCATGTCTGATATGTCGTCACATTTGTTATCTGTCTTGCCATCTTCGTTGTTGATCTTAATGCCAGTCTAAATGTTTCTCATTGTCTGTCTAAATGTGTGTTGTCTGTCTAAATGTGTGTTGTCTGTGTCAGTGAGTATAGTCTATAGGGAATCCTTGATATCTTGAATCTAACTGCCAGACTAAAACACATGTACATCAGACACTTGTACATGTATACAGCAGACGCTTGTACACACATACAACAGACTCATGTACACACAGACAGCAGACACATGTTGACATATACAGCAGACACATGTTGACATATACAGCAGGCACTTGTACACATATGCAACAGCCACATACACACATATACAGCAACCACTTGTACGCATAGAGAGCAGACACATGTACACATATACCACAGGGATGTGTACACATATACAGCAACAACTTGTACGCACAGATAGCAGACACTTGTACACATATACCACAGGGGATTGTACGCATATACAGCAACCAATTGTACGCACAGATAGCAGACACTTGTACACATACACCACAGGAACTTGTACATATATACAGCAACCACTTGTACGCATATATATCAGACACTTGTACACATATACCACAGGGACTTGTACACATATACAGCAACCACTTGTGCGCACAGATAGCAGACACTTGTACACATACACCTCAGGGACATGCACACATATACAGCAACCACTTGTACGCATAGATAGCAGACACCTGTACACATATACCACAGGAACTTGTACACATATACAGCAACCACTTGTACACATAAACAGCAGCCACTTGCACATAACTACTTGATAGAGTTGCAGCGAAACGTCGTTGCATTAACGCCATTAGTTAGTACTCTATTTAACTTTGATATGATCAGCAATGACAGGGACAGCTTACCTAAACATTCTGACCGTCACGACCAAGGGAGGTCGATATCAGACTGATTCTAATCATATGTAAGGCCATAAAAGAACACACACAGAAGCACGGACGCAAACACATATATATGTACAGTAGTACACTCCGTTAGTCATAGTTGAACTAAGAACATTACACAGCCCCCAGAAATTTTATTTGTTGTTTTCATTCGCCGTTTTCTCTTTTTTTTTATGAATCTGTCTGCTTCTTGTTTGAGTTGGAGCTTTAGAGTGTGTTTCCAAAGATTGCGGTCTGCAGCTATGTATTCCCAAGCTGCAGGGTTTAGGTTCAGAGTTTTCTTGTCACGTTTACACACGTCTATAAATCGGAGTTTTGGGCGCCCCTAGTTCTTTTGCCATCTGCCAGTTGTCCGTAAAATATGCATTCTGTTATATGGCCATCTTTCATACGATGTATGAGGGCCAAACCAGCGTAACCTACGTTTATTGAGCAGCGTGTAGATGTTCGGGAGGCCTGTGCGAGTGAGGACCTCAGCTTTTGACACTTTGTCCTTCCAAATAAAATCAAGAAAATGGCGCTGGCATCGCATATAGATTGCATTTAGCCTTTACTCTTGCTTTGCATAAGACTACATATATATATATATATATATATATATATATAAATATAAATATAAATATATATATATATATATATATATATATATATATATATATATATATATATATAAATACGTATATATATAATTCACTTGTCCGGTAATCTTTAGTACATTCTGGATGACGTCATCACCATTCGGCTCCAACTTTAAGAAATACTTCCTGAGATGTTATGAAAGCTAGTCCACTCCATTGTTTGATGTTGTCTTCCCACCAACTTCTTTGTCTATATTGTCATCTTTTGTTTGGTAGTGTCTCCCTGTAATCTTGTCATACCTAGGCCTGTAGATATTGCAAAATGTCCATGCAATACTAATTTTAGTTCTTGTATCGTTGACAGTAAGTGTGTTATTGGTCTGGCGGATCGATGGACCTCATCGTTGCTGATATCATCTAACTCGTATGTGCACACTCTTTCTATATCATCACTTTTACACAATCTGTATTCTTCTTTCAAGATAATTTATATATATATATATATCACGTGTCATACCGGTTGGCGTAGGCGATCATATCTTCATCTTCTTCTACCTTTCTGCTCCCTGTGGAGCATAGGTCTTCAACAAACACTTTCAGCTCCCAGTGGAGCATAGGTTTTCAACAAACACTTTCAGCTCCCTGTGGAGCATAGGTCTTCAACAAACACTTTCAGCTCCCAGTGGAGCATAGGTTTTCAACAAACACTTTCAGCTCCCTGTGGAGCATAGGTCTTCAACAAACACTTTCAGCTCCCTGTGGAGCATAGGTTTTCAACAAACACTTTCAGCTCCCTGTGGAGCATACTTCATCAACAAATACTTTCAGCTCCCAGTGGAGCATAGGTCTTCAACAAACACTTTCAGCTCCCAGTGGAGCATAGGTCTTCAACAAACACTTTCAGCTTCCTGTGGAGCATAGGTCATCAACAAACACTTTCAGCTCCCAGTGGAGCATAGGTCTTCAACAAACACTTTCAGCTCCCAGTGGAGCATAGGTCTTCAACAAACACTTTCAGCTCCCAGTGGAGCATAGGTCTTCAACAAACACTTTCAGCTCCCAGTGGAGCATAGGTTTTCAACAAACACTTTCAGCTCCCTGTGGAGCATAGGTCATCAACAAACACTTTCAGCTCCCAGTGGAGCATAGGTCTTCAACAAACACTTTCAGCTCCCAGTGGAGCATAGGTTTTCAACAAACACTTTCAGCTCCCTGTGGAGCATAGGTCATCAACAAACACTTTCAGCTCCCAGTGGAGCATAGGTCTTCAACAAACACTTTCAGCTCCCTGTGGAGCATAGGTCATCAACAAACACTTTCAGCTCCCAGTGGAGCATAGGTCTTCAACAAACACTTTCAGCTCCCAGTGGAGCATAGGTCTTCAACAAACACTTTCAGCTCCAAGTGGAGCATAGGTTTTCAACAAACACTTTCAGCTCCCTGTGGAGCATATGTCATCAACAAACACTTTCAGCTCCCAGTGGAGCATAGGTCTTCAACAAACACTTTCAGCTCCCAGTGGAGCATAGGTCTTCAACAAACACTTTCAGCTCCCAGTGGAGCATAGGTTTTCAACAAACACTTTCAGCTCCCTGTGGAGCATAGGTCATCAACAAACACTTTCAGCTCCCAGTGGAGCATAGGTCTTCAACAAACACTTTCAGCTCCCAGTGGAGCATAGGTTTTCAACAAACACTTTCAGCTCCCTGTGGAGCATAGGTCATCAACAAACACTTTCAGCTCCCAGTGGAGCATAGGTCTTCAACAAACACTTTCAGCTCCCTGTGGAGCATAGGTCTTCAACAAACACTTTCAGCTCCCAGTGGAACATAGGTCTTCAACAAACACTTTCAGCTCCCAGTGGAGCATAGGTTTTCAACAAACACTTTCAGCTCCCTGTGGAGCATAGGTCATCAACAAACACTTTCAGCTCCCAGTGGAGCATAGGTCTTCAACAAACACTTTCAGCTCCCAGTGGAGCATAGGTCTTCAACAAACACTTTCAGCTCCCAGTGGAACATAGGTCTTCAACAAACACTTTCAGCTCCCAGTGGAGCATAGGTTTTCAACAAACACTTTCAGCTCCCTGTGGAGCATAGGTCATCAACAAACACTTTCAGCTCCCAGTGGAGCATAGGTCTTCAACAAACACTTTCAGCTCCCAGTGGAGCATAGGTCTTCAACAAACACTTTCAGCTCCAAGTGGAGCATAGGTTTTCAACAAACACTTTCAGCTCCCTGTGGAGCATATGTCATCAACAAACACTTTCAGCTCCCAGTGGAGCATAGGTCTTCAACAAACACTTTCAGCTCCCAGTGGAGCATAGGTCTTCAACAAACACTTTCAGCTCCCTGTGGAGCATAGGTCTTCAACAAACACTTTCAGCTCCCTGTGGAGCATAGGTCTTCAACAAACACTTTCAGCTCCCTGTGGAGCATAGGTCTTCAACAAACATTTTCCAAGTCGTTCCGTTTCATACCATTCTTTTAAGATCACTCCATGTCTTCCCCATCATCTTCATCTCTGCATCTACCTGTCTTCTCCAAGAATTCCTTGGTCTTCCTCTATGTCTTTTCCCCTGGGGATTCCAAAAAAGGCCTGTTGTGTAATATTCTCACTTGGCTTCCGCAGTGTGTGTCCTTTCCAGCGCCATCGTCTTCGCTGTATCTCTTTATCCACTGGTATTTAACTGGTACATTTTCATAATTCTATGTTAGTGATTTTGGCCTGCCATTTCCATCCTTTTATTTTGCGTAAGCATACATTAATGAAAGTCTGTATCTTCATGATTGTCAATTTTGTTGTTCTCCATGTTGCACAGTCACATAATAGGACTGACTTAACATTGGAGTTGAACATTTTTATTTTTGTATTTAACCTAATTTCTTTGGACTTCCATATGAATCCCAGTGCAACAAAAGCTCTTCTTGCTTTTGATATCCTTATTTTGGTATCATTTTCTGTTCCTCCCTCTTTATCTATATTACTGCCCAGATATATGTATGACTGTACGTCTAGTAGAGGTATTTCTCCTAATTTTATTTGGTTATTGCAAACTGCATTAATTCTCATAATGTTGGTCTTATCTCTATTAATCTTCAGTCCTAGCTGTTGTGATCTCTCATCAAGTATGCTCATTTTGTCCTGCATCTTTAGATGGTTGTGTGATAGGAGAGCTATGTCATCAGCAAAGTCTAAATCATCAAGTTAGGCGATCATATCCTTCCACAATCTTCTACCAACAGTGCATCGTATCCATTCTATTATTGACTGTTTGCCATGCCAAGATACCAAGCTATCTAGTATCATTTCTTTATGTCGTCCACGATCTCTTTTCCCCTGTATTTTACCAGTTGTAACCAAGAATTCTCAAAGAGGCCAACACAAAAAGGGAGCTCATAAAAAAAAAAACATCAGAAAGAAACAATCAGCATTATTGGGCACATTATGAGAAGAGGAAAGTTGGAATACTTGGTTACAACTGGCAAAATAAAAGGAAAGAGTGATCGCGGACGACAAAGAGAGAAAATATTGGATAGATTGGTATCATGGCATAGAAAACAGCCAACAACAGAACTGATACGATGCACTGTATATAGAAGATTGTGGAAGGACATGATCGCCTACGCCAACTGGTATGGCATATGATTATGCTGATGAACCAAGCATTCCAACTTTCCTCCTCTTATGATGTGCCCAAAAATGTTTTTTCCTGATGTGTTTAGAAGCTCCCTAATTGTGTTGGCTCCTTAAATAATTCGCGCGGTTGTCGTTTTAATCTGTCCAGGGAACTCTTAACATTCCTCAGAATATATATATATGCATATACCATCATCATCAAGTACCGCGCCTGCTGGCCTAGGTGATCATGTCTCTCCACAACTTTTGATCACGACAGTTATTTATCATTTCTGTTGTTGACCTTCTGCCAAACCATTCTTTTAAGCTGTCTGGCATATTTTCTCTTTGCTTCCCTCTATCTCTTCGTCCCTTAATTTTTCCAGTTGTTACAATATATTCCAGCTGTTTTCTTCTCATTACATGGCAAAAAATGATGATTGTTTCTTCCTAATATTGGAAATTAGCTCTCTTTTTGCTTTGGCCTCTTTCAGAACATTTTCATTACTCTTCTTAGCTGTCCATGGTATTCTCAACATTCTTCTGTAAAACCACATTTGTACAGACTCCAGTGATTTTCATGTCTGTTGTCCTATTATCCATGATTCACATCCATATGTCAAGACTGGCTCTACATAACATTTAAGAACTCTTTTCTTGTTTCTATTGTCAACAATGGATTGCATAGTATGTTCCTCATTTTTTTGGAAAGCTGCTTTTGCTTGAGCCATTCTTCATCTCACCTCTGTTGTACATCTTCAGTTTGAGGTTAACAAAGTTCCCACATATTTAAATTGATTTACCTGCGCATATATTTATATATATGGTTATTATTACTAAATTTAGAATAGCGGGTTTTAAAAAAAGCAGAACTCGTCTCACAATAGAATGTGAAGACCGGATGTACCACGCCGCTTAATATACTCTACATACTTTATCAAGAATTTATTTCTCCTCCTCTTCTTTCCTTCCTCGTCTACCTTTCAGCGTCGAGGGGAGATATAATTTGCGGTCTTTTGCTCTTCTGTTTGCCTCTGTTGCAGTTATGTTTCCTAGTGCTTCTAATATTCCTTCGATCCATCTTTTTCGTGATCGACCCTTGAGTCTGGTGTTCTCACAACATTTATTGAAGGCTCGTTGTGTTGTGTTTTCATCTTTCTGCCTTGTCATGTGGCCAAACCATTTTATCTGTTGTTTCCTTATATTTTTCTTTATCTGTTTGTCCTTTTACTCTGGTGTCCGCTAATCCTAGTATTTTAATTTTCCTTTTTTGTCATTTTTTCTATAAGTTCGACTACTTTATTTGTTATCCCGCATATGTTTATCGTTGCTACTTTATGTTTATCTATCTCCATCTTCTGTGTATTTCTCTGAGCATAAAACATTTATCCCTTACCGACCTGCCGAGTCAGTCGTAAGTTAAGGGCTTAACAATTTATTGATTGAAGTAAAGAGTAAATAAAGTACCCATGTCACGCCAAGTGGCGTATAGGGAATATGGTGTTAGTGACCTTATATTTTACAGACCTTCAGCACATGATTTTTGGGGCAATGTGGTCGGTATTACGCCCGTGCTGCTTTACTTTCCCAGAAAAATATCCGGTACCCATTTAAGGCTGGGTGAACCCGGAAGCCGTCGGTTGGGATCGAACCCTACCCCTTGTCCTTTGAAGTCCAGTTCACTAACCACTGAGCTACCTCGGCTCCCTATTTATTGAAGTACAGTAACAAAACTCGACAAACCTTATCAACAATTTATTGATTGAAGTACAGTAACAAAACTCTACAAACCTTATCAACAATTTATTGATTGAAGTACAGTAACAAAACTCTACAAACCTTATCAACAATTTGTTGATTGAAGTACAGCAACAAAACTCGACAAACCTTATCAACAATTTATTGATTGAAGTACAGTAGCAAAACTCTACAAACCTTATCAACAATTTATTGATTGAAGTACAGTAACAAAACTCTACAAACCTTATCAACAATTTATTGATTGAAATACAGTAACAAAACTCTACAAACCTTATCAACAATTTATTGATTGAAGTACAGCAACAAAACTCTACAAACCTTATCAACAATTTATTGATTGAAGTACAGTAACAAAACTCTACAAACCTTATCAACAATTTATTGATTGAAGTACAGTAACAAAACTCTACAAACCTTATCAACAATTTATTGATTGAAGTACAGCAACAAAACTCTACAAATCTTATCAACAATTTATTGATTGAAGTACAGTAACAAAACTCTACAAACCTTATCAACAATTTATTGATTGAAGTACAGTAACAAAACTCTACAAACCTTATCAACAATTTATTGATTGAAGTACAGTAACAAAACTCTACACACCTTATCAACAATTTATTGATTGAAGTACATTAATAGAACTCTATGAAGTCATAAACAAATTATATCACTGAAGCTTGATAGTTATATCATTCTACTGATATTCATTTATTCTATTGAGGCTCAGTAATAAAACTCAGTGAGGCTCATATGCAACTTACACTACTGAGGCTCAATAATGAAACATTATGTGGCTCATGAACAACTTACTCTGTTGGATTCAGTAATGAAACTATATGAAGATTCTAAAAAACTTCTAAAGTTGAGGCTCATTAATAAAACTCTATGAGGCTCATATGCAACTTACTCTTTTGAGGTCCAAATTTAAAACTCTATTAGGTTTGGTAATAAAACTATATGAGGCTCATGAACATTTTACTCTATAGTGGCTCAGTAATAAAACTATATGAGGTTCATGAACATTTTACTCTATAGAGGCTCAGTAATAAAACTATATGAGGGTCATGAACAGTTTACTCTATAGAGGCTCAGCAATAAAACTATATGAGGCTCATGAACATTTTACTCTATAGAGGCTCAGTAATAAAACTATATGAGGGTCATGAACAGTTTACTCTATAGAGGCTCAGCAATAAAACTATATGAGGCTCATGAACATTTTACTCTATAGAGGCTCAGTAATAAAATTATATGAGGCTCAAAAACAACTTACTCTAATGGATCCAGTTATGAAACTATTTGAAGATTCTAAAAAACTTCCCCCGTTGAAGCTGAGTAATAAAACTCTATGAGGCTGACAAAGAACTTACTCTATTGAGGCTCAGCCTACTGCCCTGCCGCTCCAATTTCTTGTTTTTGCTTGGAGACCCAAACAGGATATCCTCCCACCTGACTCGCCAGTTCATCTCTGCAAGTTCGGCTTCCAGCTTGATATGCCTGCAGAGAGTTCGGCAGTGTTACCGTCGCCAACACACCAACTTTCAATATCATCATTATTATCAACATCAGCAACTTTGTTGTTTCTTTCTTTTATCATCACAAACAGCAAATATCATCTTCATCTTCAATTTTAATCATTTTAATTTTTTTGCGGTTCATGATACCAACACATTAAAAAAAACAAAAACACGACAAATCTGAAACAAGTGCAACGTTTCAAATGCAGGGGCACAATAATAACATCAGATGGGAGATGCACTAGAGAAATAAAAAGCAGAATAGCTCAGACCAAAATAGCATTTCAGAAAATGAAAAACATCTTATGCACGAAATCTATGTAAGTAGAAGCGAGAAAGAGAGTTCATCAATTCTATTTAGAGCCAATTCTTACGTATGGAAGCGAATCATGGACAGTAGACAAGCAAATGAAAAGACGTTTAAAGGTTACAGTGATGAGTTTTCTCAGAAGAATGTTGAAAGTTCCCTGGACAGCTACAAAGACCAAAGAGGAAATTCTCAAAGAGGCCAACACAAAAAAGGACTCCTAAAAAACACGAAAGAAAACAATCGATATGTTTCAGGTACATTGTGAGAATAGGAAAGTTAAAATACTTGGTTACAACTGGCAAAATGCAGGGAAAGAGAGGTCACGGACAACACCGAAAAAAATACTGGATAGCTTGGTGTCATGGCATGGAAAAAAGTCAACAGCAGAACTGATACGATGCAATGTAGATAGAAGATTGTGGAAGGACATGATCGCCTACGCCAACTGGTATGGCACATGATGATGCTGCTGATTCCAGCACAGTAAAGGAATCATCTTCTTCATATTCTTCTTACATATCTCCTTACACTTATTTTGGTGTCTCTTTTTCTACGTCATTGTCATTCTTATTATCATCCTCACTATCATCCTCATTATCATCCTCACTATCATCCTCATTATCATTCTCACTATCATCCTCATTATCATCCTCATTATCATACTCACTATCATCCTCATATCATCCTCATTATCATCCTCACTATCATCCTCATTATCATCCTCACTATCATCCCCATTATCATCCTCACTATCATCCCCATTATCATCCTCATTATCATCCTCATTATCATCCTCATTATCATCCTCACTATATCCAAAATGCATCGTCATCCCCACCATAGAATACACAAAGAAACAACAGATAAAATATTTTTTAAAAATGAAAAGGTATTAAGCAGCTAAAACTGTAGCCATCATCATCATCATCAAGTTCCTTGTCTGTTGGTGTAGGTGATCATTCTCTCCACAACTTTCGATCTCGACAGTTATTTATCATTTCTATTGTTGACCTTCTGTCAAGCTCTGGAATCTTTTCTCTTTGCTTCCCTCTATCTCTTCGTCCCTCAATTTTCCCAGTTGTTACAATATATTCCAGTTGTTCCCTTCTCACTACATGGCCAAAAAATGGTGATTGTTTCTTCCTAATATTGGAAATTAGCTCTCTTTTTGCTTTGGTCTCTTTCAGAACGTTTTCATTACTCTTATCAGCTGTCCTTGGATATTCTCAACATTTGGTTATTTGGTTATTTGGTTATGGAAGGCCCCGGTATCACTGCAAACGAATTAAAATCCATAATTGCTCAACCGCCCGTGCCAGCGTAATCATCCGAATCTCATCTCCCAAACAAAGAAAGGTAACTGTAGTCCCCATCATAGCAGTCTCAGCGCACGCCAAAAGGCGAAACCGCGCAGAAAGTGAATACAGCCAACTGTTTCCTGTCATACGATATCATCATTCATCGTAAACAATTGGAATATCGAAACATGATCAAAACGGATGAGACACACAGCTCACGGTGCGCACAGAGCACTTAACTCAGTAGCTCCTGCAACAAGCCGGACTTGGAATATGAGGAAACTGCAACAAGGAACACTTTTCATGCATAGCCTTCAATTGTTCCCGCCGCCTATCCACCATATACCGGGAGTTCACGTCCTTTTGAAAATGATGATCGTCATATTTAAAAAAAAATGTATAGCGCTTGATTCTCAACATTCTTCTGTAAAACCACATTTCTACAGACTCCAGTGGTTTTCTTGTCTGTTATCATATTGTCCATGATTCACATCCATATGTTAAGACTGGCTCTACATAACATTTAAGAATTATTTTTTTTGTTTCTCTTGTCAAAAATGGATTGCATTGTATCTTCCTCATTTTTTTTTTGAAAACTGCTTTTGCCTGAGCCATTCTGTATCTCACCTCTGTTGTACATCTTCCGTCTGAGATTAACAAAGTTCCCAAATATTTAAATTCAAATTACCTGTTTTAATATTGTTCCACTTGCCTTTATTTTGCACTGAGGTGATGCCTTTTTCTTTATTGTTACCATTACTTCTGTTTGTTTGCTATTAAGACTGAGTCCTTTATTTTTTGCTTTCTTTCACACAAAAAAGGAATGGTACAACTAAAATATCAGTGATAAATAACTGTGCAGGGAAAAGAATGAGTTCAACTGTCGTTGTTGTTACCTACCTGTACACGAAGAAGGAAATGATGAGGACGGCGACGATAACACCTCCCAGGACGATAATCACAATCACGTACAGAGGAAACGGTTCTGTTAAAGATGAAAACACCAGATACAACCATTTAAAAGTTGCAATATTTGTAAACTATTTGTTTTACACTTTTTAATTAAGTTGCATTTATCTGCGTAATGTTGATAATGTTTTTACAATTGCAACATCTGCGTTTGAAATAATTACACTTTTTAATTAAGTTGTATTTATCTGCGTAAATTTGATAATTTTTCTTACAATTTTAAACATGTGCATTTGTAATAATTACACTTTTAAATTAAGTTGCATTTATCTGCGTAAATTTGATAATTTTTCTTACAATTTTAAACATGTGCATTTGAAACAATTACACATTTTAATTAAGTTGCATTTATATACGTAATGTTGATAATTTATTTACATTTTCAACATCTGCATTGGAAATATAAACTAATATTTATAAAACAGTTAATGTATATCACGTGCAGCATTTATTGAAATTTATTTCTACAGGTGCCTGAAAGCGAAATGAAGCGGGAGACCAGTGCACAGGAAAAAAAAATGAAAATACATGAATGCTGATATTGAATTCAGGAAATGAAAATACATGAATGCTGATATTGAATTCAGGAAATGAAAATACATGAATGCTGATATTGAATTCAGGAAAGGAAAATACATGAATGCTGATATTGAATTCAGGAAATGAAAATACATGAATGCTGATATTGAATTCAGGAAAGGAAAATGTAGAAACCACCGCCAAAACTCCTAATCAATTAGAAGACATAAAGACACCACAAACACTTCTAAAGAATTAGAATATATAAAACACCAAAAACACTTCTAAAGAATTACAAGATATAAATACACCACAAACACTTCTAAAGAATTATAAGATATAAACACACCACAAACACTTCTAAAGAATTAGAATACATAAACACATCACAAACACTTCTAAGAAATTAGAAAATAGAAAACACCGCAAGCTTGGAGAACAAAAATAGGAGTTATAAACTGAAACAACACTATCAGATAGAGAAGGTAGAAAATCCATCAACACTTCTTTATAAATTCAGATTAAAGTGTCCACACATACACACTTAAACATGTATGAAAGTATAACACTCTACAAACAGACACACAAATTAGTGAAAAATCAAAACTGATAACAAATAAAGAGCATGATTATTTTTATGAGTGTGATGATTCAGCATGATTATTTTATGAGTGTTGTGATTATCATGATTATTTTATGAGTGTGATGATTTAGCGTAATTGTTTTATGAGTGTTGTGATTATCATGATTATTTTATTAGTGTGATGATACAGCGTGATTATTTTATGAGTGTTGTGATTATCATGATTATTTTATGATGTGATGATTTAGCGTGATTATTTTATGAGTGTTGTGATTATCATGATTATTTTATGAATGTGATTATTCAGCGTGATTATTTTATGAGTGTTGTGATTATCATGATTATTTTAAGAGTGTGATGATTCAGCGTGATTATTTTATGAGTGTTGTGATTATTATGATTATTTTATGAGTGTGATGATTTAGCGTTATTATTTTATGAGCGTTGTGATTATCATGATTATTTTTATTAAGTATGATTATTTTTTTAGCGTGATGATTCAGCATGATTATTTTCTTAGCGTGATGATTAAGCATATTCATTTTTTTAGCGTGATGATTCAGCATGATTATTTTTCTTAGCGTGATGTTTCAGCGTGATTATTTTGTAAAAAATCTGACCTGCTGGCGGACACTTTGAGCCATCAAAACCGCACTCTGGGGTGTCCGGGGGCGCTTCCTTTCTCCCCCCTGCCCAGTGGATACTGGCCCCGTCCACCGGGGTATAGATCTTCTCACTACCGTAATAGTTCGCCACAACCTGAAGAGGAGACAGCATCCAGGTGTGTTTAGTAGAGTCATATAAGGAGGAACAGGTAACTAAGGCTGCGGTAAAGCTGGAGCAAGTAGTAGGTTGTATGCAACCTGAAGGTGAGACAACATACAGGTGTGTTTAGTAGAGTCATATAAGGAGGAACAGGTAACTATTGCTGCGGTAAAGCTGGAGCAAGTAGTAGGTTGTATACAACCTGAAGGTGAGACAACATACAGGTGTGTTTAGTAGAGTCATATAAGGAGGAACAGGTAACTATGGCTGCGGTAAAGCTGGAGCAAGTAGTAGGTTGTATACAACCTGAAGGTGAGACAACATACAGGTGTGTTTAGTAGAGTCATATAAGGGGGAACAGGTAACTATTGCTGCGGTAAAGCTGGAGCAAGTAGTAGGTTGTATACAACCTGAAGGTGAGACAACATACAGGTGTGTTTAGTAGAGTCATATAAGGAGGAACAGGTAACTATGGCTGCGGTAAAGCTGGAGCAAGTAGTAGATTGTATACAACCTGAAGGTGAGACAACATACAGGTGTGTTTAGTAGAGTCATATGAGGTAGAACAGGTAACTAAGGCTGCGGTAAAGCTGGAGCAAGTAGTAGGTTGTATACAACCTGAAGGTGAGACAACATACAGGTGTGTTAAGTAGAGTTATATAAGGGGGAACAGGTAACTATGGCTGCGGTAAAGCTGGAGCAAGTAGTAGGTTGTATACAACCTGAAGGTGAGATAACATCCAGGTGTGTTTAGTAGAGTTATATAAGGGAGAACAAGTAACTAAGGCTGCGGTAAAGCTGGTAGAGGGAGTAAATTGTAGGTTGTACTTAAAAAAAAAAAAGTAAAGTACCATCGTCACGTCAAGTGGCGTATAAGGAATATGGTGTTAGTGACCATACATTTTACAGACCCCTGGCACATGATTTTTGGGGTAATGTGGTCGGTATATGCCCGTGCCGGTTTACTTTCCCAGAAAAAAATTCGGTACCCATTAAAGGTTGGGTTAACCGGAAGCCGTCGATTGGGATCAAACCCTAACTCTTGTCCTTTGTAGTCCAGTTCACTAACCACTGAGCTATCGCGGCTCCCTTGTAGGTTGTATACAACGGGGAAATGACAGAGCGGACCGGTTGGCTAGCTGCGCTATCGCTGAGAACGGTCAACCAATGGATGGTCGGACATTATCAATGTTCTCCGAGATGCGGGTAGGGCACAGGACTTCGACAACCATGAGTCCACGTCACTCCTTCGGATGAAAGTGATGGGAGTTAAGATGGGCACAGCCAGAAACGAGAAACTTAGTTGGCGTGTAAGAAGACTTATCAACCAACACAGAACTGGAGTCGTCAGTCGATTGACACTGCGGGACTTGATTTGGAGGGGATCTGAGCACCTATGGACATGTTCGGAGTGCAATGATGATGACCCGCAAATAACTCAATTGGTTATTGGTTATGGAAGGCCTCGGTTTCACAGCAAACGAATTAAAATCCATAATTGCTCAACCGCCCGTGCCAGTGGAATCATCCAAATTACTAATTCATCTCCCAAACAAAGAAAGGTAACTGTAGTCCCCAAAAATAACTCAATACAACATGAGAAGAGACAACATCCAGGTGTGCTTTAATAAAGCAGAGTTACTTAAGGGGAACAGGTAAGTAATTGTAAGACTGCGGTAAATCTGGTAAAGGGAGCAAGTAGTAGGGTGTATATAACCTTAGGGGAGACAACACCTAGGTGTGTTTAGTAAAGCGACCAGAGTTATATAAAGAGAAAGGTTGATAAATATAAATGCTAAAGGTTAATGTAGAGTACGAGCCCTCATTTGGCGTCTTAGCACGCGAGTTTTCACCCATATGTGCTCGGGCGCCTATCCAGAAGTGTTCGGAGACTTCTTGATAGTGTCGCTACAAGCATCGTAACTCACTATGTCAGGCGACATTTCTCACCTTCCCAGAGTACTACCCAGGCACTCATTTCTGCCAACGGCTGGGACGTTTTTTTTTCTTCTAACCACGAGTACAACTCACAAACTGCTTCCTGCGGGAATCGAACACAGGTTGTCCGAACTTCAGGAGGTTTTCCCAACTAGGCTACCGAGGCCCCCATATATAAATGTTGTAAGAGTTGAAAACGCTGTCCAGCAATAAACAAAAACACTTTCAGGTAATAAATAAAAACACTGTCTGGTAGTAAACAAAAACACTGTCTGATAATAAACAAAAACACTGTCTGATAATAAACAAAAACACTGTCTGATAATAAACAAAAACACTGTCCAGCAATAAACAAAAACACTGTCCAGCAATAAACAAAAACACTGTCCAGCAATAAACAAAAACACTGTCCAGCAATAAACAAAAACACTGTCCAGCAATAAACAAAAACACTGTCTGATAATAAACAAAAACACTGTCTGATAATAAACAAAAACACTGTCCAGCAATAAACAAAAACACTGTCCAGCAATAAACAAAAACACTGTCTGATAATAAACAAAAACACTGTCCAGCAATAAACAAAAACACTGTCCGGCAATAAACAAAAACACTCTTTGGCAATAAACAAAAACACTGTCCGGCAATAAACAAAAACACTCTCTGGCAATAAACAAAAACACTGTCCGGCAATAAACAAAAACACTCTCAGGCAATAAACAAAAACACTGTCCGGCAATAAACAAAAACACTGTCCGGCAATAAACAAAAACACTGTCCGGCAATAAACAAAAACACTGTCTGATAATAAACAAAAACACTGTCTGATAATAAACAAAAACACTGTCTGATAATAAACAAAAACACTGTCTGATAATAAACAAAAACACTGTCTGATAATAAACAAAAACATTGTCTGGTAATAAACAAAAACACTCTCTGGCAATAAACAAAAACACTGTCCGGCAATAAACAAAAACACTCTCTGGCAATAAACAAAAACACTGTCCGGCAATAAACAAAAACACTCTCTGGCAATAAACAAAAACACTGTCCGGCAATAACCAAAAACACTGTCCGGCAATAAACAAAAACACTGTCCGGCAATAAACAAAAACACTGTCCGGCAATAAACAAAAACACTGTCCGGCAATAAACAAAAACACTGTCCGGCAATAAACAAAAACACTTGTTGATATTGTTTACATCGGACCAACATACTTGTCCCCTCGATTTGTCGAAAAATAACGAACACATTCTCCATGTCTTAAAACCTGAATAGTGTGCTAGGGGGACAAACCCTAGTTTACCGAGACTGCTCTCAAATTCAATATTTTTTAATGCTTTTAAACGAGCTGTATGTTATTTTAATGGATTTAGTTACACTAGCTCATCATGCCTACACTCACATATAAGATAGAGAGACGTATAGATACAGACAGGCTGGCCGATGGATAGACAGACAAACAAACGGACGGAAGGACGGATTGATGGATTGGCAGACAGACATACATATATACAGGCAGGCAGGCAGGCTGACTAACAGACAGATAGATAAGATAGATAGACAGACAGACAGACAGACAGACAGACAGACAGACAGACAGACAGACAGACAGACAGACAGACAGACAGACAGACAGACAGACAGACAGACAGACAGACAGACAGACAGACAGACAGACAGACAGACAGACAGACAGACAGACAGACAGACAGACAGACAGACAGACAGACAGACAGACAGACAGACAGACAGACAGACAGACAGACAGACAGACAGACAGACAGACAGACAGACAGACAGACAGACAGACAGACAGACAGACAGACAGACAGACAGACAGACAGACAGACAGACAGACAGACAGACAGACAGACAGACAGACAGACAGACAGACAGACAGACAGATAGATAGATAGATAGATAGATAGATAGATAGATAGATAGATAGATAGATAGATAGATAGATAGATAGATAGATAGATAGATAGATAGATAGATAGATAGATAGATAGATAGATAGATAGATAGATAGATAGATAGATAGATCAGAGAAAATGACGAGGAGACATCATCATCATAATCAAGAACCAGGCCTGCTGGCGCAAGTGATCATATCTCTCCATATCTTTCGATCTCAGGCAGCTATTTATAGTTTCTGTTGTTGACCTTCTATCAAACCATTCTCTTAAGCTGTCTGTTATTTTTTCTCTTTGCTTCCCTCTATCTCTTCGTCCCTAAATTTTCCAATTGATACAATCTATTCCAGCTGTTCTCTTCTCATGACATGGCCAAAAAATGATGATTGTTTCTTCCTAATATTGGAAATTAGCTTTCTTTTTGCTTTGGCCACTTTCAGAAAGTTTTCATTACTCTTCTTAGCTGTCCATGGTATTCTCAACATTCTTCTGTAAAACCACATTTTTATAGACTCTAGTGATTTTCTTGTTTGTTGTCCTATTGTCCATGATTCACATCCGTATGTTAAGACTGGCTCTACATAACATTTAAGAATCTTAAGGAGACATGTTTAAATTTAAAAAAAAAGAAATAGGAAATAAGATCTGTCAAAGTGAGATTTTGTTAATAGAATGGGCCATTTCTTAAAAAAAAAACACTACATAACAGGGAAAATATAAATTGTAAACGGAATGACACTCTTATCTTTACCTGGCATGGTCTATGGCATCACCATAGCGACAAGAACAAATTTCAAACATAGAATATGTTAGACTATGACACAGCCCACAATTCAATGCCAGCTGGCAACGCTCTATAATCGGTAAACAGAACATCTGAACCAAAAACGATTTTTACCGAAAAGAAATATAAATCTACGTGAAAGGATATAAAAATAGAATGTAATATTAATGGTAGGATTAACGAGATCAAAGCATGCTTTCCTGTACAGGTAACAACGAATACAGGTAAAAATTGATACAGGTAAAAAAATGAAATGATATCGGATTAACAAAAGCGTTGTAAAACAATCAGTTATCGAGGCGTGGTTTGTTAGCGGTGTTGAGTGGTAATATACAGAATATGTTATCATTTATAAAAGAGAGGTAGTGAGAGAGAGAGAGAGAGGGGGGGAGTTAGAGAGAGAGGGGGAGAGAGGGAGCTAGAGAGAGAGGGAGTTATAGAGAGGGAGAGAGCTAGAGAGAGGTGGAGTTAGAGAAAGAGGGAGCAAGAGAGAGAGGGAGCTAGAAAGAGGGAGCTAAAGAGGGAGAGAGCTAGAGAGAGAGCTAAAGAAAGAGAAAGAGCTAGCGAGAGGAAGTTAGAGAGAGAGGTAGCTAGAGTGAGAATATGTTATAATTTATAAATGAGAGGGAGATAGAGAGAGAATTAGAGAGAGGGGGAGAGAGGGAGCTAGAGAGACAGGGAGTTAGAGAGGGGAAAAGAGAGCTAGAGAGAGGTGGAGTTAGAGAAAGAGGGAGCAAGAGAGGGACCTAAAGAGAGAGAGAGAGAGAGAGCTAGCGAGAGGGATTTAGAGAGAGAGGCAGCTAGAGTGAGAATATGTTATAATTTATAAAAGAGAGGGAGATATAGAGAGAATTAGAGAGAAGAAGAGAGAGAGGGAGCTAAATAGAGAGAGCTAGTGAGAGAGGGAGAGAGAGATGGAGAGATAGAGGGGACATGGAGAGAGGAAGCTAGAGAGAGAGGGAGCTAAAGAGGGAGAGAGAGCTAGAGAGAGAGAGGGAGCTAAAGAGAGAGAGAGAGAGCTAGAGAGAGGGAGTTAGAGAGAGAGGTAGCTAGAGTGAGAGAGGGAGAGAGAGGATCAGATTAGAGACAGAAACAATAAGCAGAACAAAAGAGACATTGGGCTGTATGTGAGGAGAGGATATTGTTTGGGAGGAGAGGATGTTGCATGTGAGAAAAGGATGTTATATGTGGAGGAAAGAGGAATAGAGAAACAAACAAAAAACGAAGATAAACATTAGGAAGAGGAAACATATGAAGACAAATTTAAATAAATCAAACGTCAGTGGAGCAGTCACGAACAAACACCTGTTGAAGACGAATGCGATGAGCCGCAAAGTTAAACTGTTGAACAAAACAATCCGCTATTCTTGAACTCGTCTCGTCCCCCCCCCCCCCCTATAGAATTACATCACCGATCAAGCATGAACCACGCCCTACGTTCGCAGTACGGGCAGTTCAAAGTGAGTAGATTTCCCAGCCCGACTTACCGCTATCGCTTATTATCGTCCCTGCCACGCTTAATTACGCCATGACAAAAGCAGTGTGTGTGTGTGAGCGTATATAAAGAACGTTGGAATTCCGATAAATATAGAAGATATGCGGGAGGATCCATTGAGACTCTGTCTGAAAAGTGTTCCTTGTTGCAGTTACCTCATATTCCAAGGCCGGCTTGGTGCCGGAGATACTGAGTTTAGTGCTCTGTGCACACTGTGAGTCGTGTTTTTCATCAACACAGCAAGTCGACGGTGTTAGTTGAAGACCTATACTCCACAGGGAGCTGAGAGTATTTGTTGAAGACCTATTTTCTACAAGGACATGAAAGTGTTTGTTGAAGACCTATTCTCCACATGGACATGAAAGTGTTGGTTGAAAACCTATGCTCCACAGGGAGCTGAAATATAGAGAAAGAAGAAGAAGAAGAGGAAGAATGATTTCGAAAAGCCAAGGTAGAAAAGATTAGAAGAAGTGTAATAATATAGAAGAAAGAGAAAGACAATGATAAAACGAATGAGAGAGTAATAGTGTTTGAATGAGAGAGAGAGAGAGAGCGAGAGAGAGAGAGAGAGAGAGAGAAATTGGTAGATTATGTTTATCTGTGTGTGCGACGAGAACCAATAATCGAATAATGGAGATTTATTGATCTCTGGCTGGAAATTTATTTTCTTGGTTAAGAATTGAGCTATGGTGGCGGGTGATTGGTTATGTGAATGCAGGAATGATTGAGGTAGTGAAGGGGCTGTTGGTGAATTGTAAGTGTTGTATGTAAGGAGAGGGAAGACCAAAGATGAGGGTGGTAGCTGTGAGCAAAGGATGTTGTATGATAGGATAGGATGTTGTATGTTGTATGAGATGAGAGGTTGTTGTATGAGAGGAGAAGGTGTTGTATGTCGCATGAGAGGAGAGGATGTTGTATGTTGTATGAGAGGAGAGGATGTTGTAAGTTGTATGTGAGGAGAGGATGTTGTATGTTGTATGAGAGGAGAGGATGTTGTATTTGAGGAGAGGATGTTGTATGAGCGGAAAGGATGTTGTATGTTGAATGAGAGGAGAGGATGTTGTATGTGAGGAGAAGATGTATGAGAGGAGAGGATGTTGTATGTGAGGAGAGGATGTTGTATGTGAGGAGAGGATGTTGTATGTGAGGAGAAGATGTATGAGAGGAGAGGATGTTGTATGTGAGGAGAGGATGTTGTATGTGAGGAGAGGATGTTGTATGAGAGGAGAAGATGTGTGTGAGGAGAGGATGTTGTATGTGAGGATAGGATGTTGTATGAGAGGAGAAGATGTGTGTGAGGAGAGGATGTTGTATGTGAGGATAGGATGTTGTATGTTGCATGAGAGGAGAGGATGTTGTATGTGAGGAGAGGATGTTGTATGTGAGGAGAGAATGTTGTATGTGAGGATAGGATGTTGTATGTGAGGATAGGATGTTGTATGTTGCATGAGAGGAGAGGATGTTGTATGAGAGAATAGGATGTTGTATGTGAGGAGAGGATGTTGTATGTGAGGATAGGATGTTGTATGTGAGGAGAGGATGTTGTATGTGAGGATAGGATGTTGTATGTGAGGAGAGGATGTTGTATGTGAAGAGAGGATGTTGTATGTGAGGAGAGGATGTTGTATGTGAGGAGAGGATGTTGTATGTGAGGAGAGGATGTTGTATGTGAAGAGAGGATGTTGTATGTGAGGAGAAGATGTTGTATGTGAGGAGACGATGTTGTATGTGAGGATAGGATGTTGTATGTGAGGAGATGATGTTGTATGTGAGGAGATGATGTTGTATGTGAGGAGACGATGTCGTATGTGAGAAAATAAAATAAAGTGCCCCCGTCACGCCAAGTGGCGTATAGGGAATATGGTGTTAGTGACCATACATTTTACAGACCTTCGGCACATGATTTTTGGGGTAATGTGGTCGGTATAAGCCCGTTCCGCTTTACTTTCCAGAAAAAATCCGGTACCCATTAAAGGCTGGGTCAACCCGAAAACTTTCGGTTGGGATCGAACCCTACCTCTTGTCCTTTGTAGTCCAGTTCACTAACCACTGAGCTATCGCGGCTCCCGTATTTTTGAAATAATAAAAGACAATTTATCAAACACCAAATTCAGATAAATATCTTGTACGATAATGGCTCATTCAGACTAGGACTCCGGACTCCTTTATGAAGGCAGCTGTCTGTTTAAGTAATTCGATTGCCCCGTATAGTTTCTCCTCCAGGGAGGTGGGTGTGGACCACATTGTCCTTCTCAGGTCTGTGTACTGGGGGTAATCCTGTAGAACATGTTTTGTTGTCATGTTATCCAGTGTACAGTGGCATTGGCTGGTAGTTCATATTTTGAGTTTGATGAACATGTGATTTCTCATTCTATTGTGACCAGTGCGAGGGTGAAGTGTGATGACTTGATCCCTCCTTGATAGATGGAGGTATCCATCTCTCTCGTTATACTTTGGGTGTTCTCATTTCCATTTTTCATGATACTGGCTTTTGATGATGGATTTGGCTTCATCGTAGCTGACCAGATGTGTCAGAAGAATGACAGGAAACAGCTTAAGGGACAGAGTAAGAAACACTGACCTGAGGAAGAAACTCGAAATTGAACCAGCCATCAAATACATTAAGAAACAACAGATAAATTGGTTCGGCCACATAACAAGACAGAAAGAACTAACAATGAATCAAAGAGCCATAAACAAACGCTACAAAAACGTTAGATTAAGAGGAAGACCGAGAAAGAGATGCATAAAGGGAATACTAGAGTTACTAGGAGGAATAACATCAGAAGAGGCCAACAGAAGAGCAAAGAATCGCAGATTGTTTCTCCCCTCGACGCCAACGGCAGCAGAGGAAGGATAGAAGAAGAAGAAGAAGAAGTAGCTGACCAGATGGTTCTCTTGTGGTAATCTCACTCCCTCTTTAGCTAATTTGTCTGCGCGTTCGTTCCCGTGTATATTACAGTGTGATGGTATCCACTGAATGACTACTTTCTGGAAGTTATTGCATAGTTGGTCCAGGGTTGTTCTCAAGTCATCTAGTTCACTGTTAGAACTGACAGTTAAACTGTCAGTATCACCAATTTCTTGTGTATGTTATTTTTGTGTTGGATAGCCAGTTTTACAGCGCCTTCGATGACTTCAGTTTCTGCTTTATAGTTGTTTGAGAATTTCCCAGTAGCTATTGACTTGGTGATCTCTTCCTGTTTATTCAAGATAAATATGAATCCGTAAAATTTATTGTTTGTAAAAAAATGATTATTGTAAAGCAGGCGTATGTAGACCACAAACTCACAAACATTACATATCCCAAACACGATCGGTTGATTAACTGCCAAGTATTACTGGCGCCACCTGCACTGTTAAATCCGCTGTCACCTTCAAGCTATATTCTCCAGGTTTTTCTTTTTTTCTCTATTAAGTAATAATCGCCCCTTCTATTATATATAAACCTTGTAATAGACATCAAAGGAACTGCACTATTTATATTTTCTTTGATATTCGTTGCATTTTAATTAATATTTTGCAAACCTTGTGAAAGGAGTAAGGGAAATAATAATGTGCACTTTAATATATATTCTGAATGTATATTACCACACGTTTACGGTGTTATGAGATGTATTATTATAATTATGGAAACTGTTATAATTGTAAATAATTATGTTATACATTTGGAGTGGCTTTAAGTAGAAGTTGATAAGGAGAAATGAAAAAGAAATATATGTGTATACATATAAATATAAATAGAAAAAAAAACAGTACGGTTAAAGCTTCACGTGACAAGAGGACAACACAAACCTGAACGACGTTTCGGCTCAATAGGCATTCAGCAAGAATAAACATACCACACACACACACACACACACAAATATGCCAGTTTCGAATCTAAGATTCTTACACATGATTATACAGGGAAGTCTTTATTTTCAATTTTCCTTTAATTTATTCTTTTCGTTAGAAATTATATGTATGTATATAATATATACAAAAATATGCAATAAATATTTATATAATATATATATACATATATATATATATATATATATATTAATTATTATTTGTTAAAATTTGAAATACATTTTTAGGTCGCTAGAAAACAGAACAGAAAATTGAAGCCTTTGAAATGTGGATTTATAGAAGAATAGGTAGAATTGGATGGAAAGAAAAGATAACAAACGATAACGTTTTAAAACAACTGAAAATAAAAAGAGAACTACTAAATACAATTAAGACAAGACAAATGAAATTTTTGGGCATGTTAAAAGACACAACAGCCTAATAAAAGTAATATTGGAAGGGAAAATACAAGGTAAAAGAGGCAGAGGCAGACCAAGACTAACATGAACGAGTAACATCAAAAGATGGACAAGTCAAACTATGACAGCCTGCACCATAAAAACAAGAAACAGAGTAGAATGGCGATTCATAGTAGCCAACCTTCGTTGCGGAGAAGGCACTCGATGGTGATGATGATGAAATACATATTTATGTGTGTGTTGTATGTTTCTTCCAGCTGAAGGCATATTGAGCCGAAACGTCGTTCTGGTTTGTGTTGTCTTCGTATTACGTGAAGCTTTAATCTTACTCTTTTCTTTCTATTGTGTTTTCTGTATCTATTTTGTTTTCTGCATCTATTGTGTTTTCTGTATCTATTTTGTTTTCTGTATCTATTTTGTTTTCTGTATCTATTTTGTTTTCTGTATCTATTTTGTTTTCTGTATCTATTGTGTTTTCTGTATCTATTTTGTTTTCTGTATCTATTGTATTTTCTGTATCTATTTTGTTTCATTTCTCCTTACAGTTAGATTCACTACAGCTTATCAATTGTATATATTTATGGTCATTTCTTTGTCTTGACGACCCTTTAGGGGTTGATAAGGAGCGATTATCATCATGTGTCCTGTCGTGCAGGGCTGACAGTGTCAGGTGAATATTTATTTGGAGTTTCTTTGGTGATTTTGTGTGTTTGTTTTATTGTGAGTTTATTTGTGGGGTTTTCTTGGTCGAGTTTCTTTGTATTTTCTTTTGGTTTTAATTTCTTGGTGTCAGCATAGGTTGAGCTTCTTAGTGTTTTCTTGGAGTAAATTTGGGTTACTTTAAAAAAAAAAATTTTTAATTTCTTTGTCTTGCTTTTGTTCTGCTTTTCTTTGGTGTCTTTTCTTTGTTTTGAATTTCTTGGTATTTGATCTATTTTTAATTTCTTAGATTTTCTTTTACGCTTAATTGTGTGTTCTATGTTTTTAGTTTCTTGGTGTTTTCTTTTGTTTTTGAGTTTCTTGGTATTTTCTTTAATTTTGTTTTGGGTTCCAAATAGAACAGTTTGAAAGAAAAAAGCAGGACACCAGAAAGAAAATATACCAGAGAGCCCTTGGGGATGCTAAAATAGGACTGAACAACAGCAGTCAATCTTAACCAGCGGATGCCGAATTCCCACGAAAGTCAGACACTGACGGGTCTAGGAAATATCGTTGTTGTTAGTAACCAAGTTATTTCAACTGGAAAGCGCAGTAACGCGCTAGGTTAAACCAAGACAGGTAAGGTAACTATTTAAGAGTGTGCTGCCTATTAAATGTAACTATTTTGTGCCGAACATGAAATGTAAGCCTTAGGTTAGGTAATATATTTTCGAGTGTTTTATGTATTAAGTGGTAGTTATTTTGTGCCGAACATAAGCTTAGGTTAGGTAATCTATTTTCGAGTGTTTTATGTATTAAGTGGTAGTTATTGTGTGCCGAACATAAGCTTAGGTTAGGTAATCTATTTTCGAGTGTTTTATGTATTAAGTGGTAGTTATTTTGTGCCGAACATAAGCTTAGGTTAGGTAATCTATTTTCGAGTGTTTTATGTATTAAGTGGTAGTTATTGTGTGCCGAACATAAGCTTAGGTTAGGTAATCTATTTTCGAGTGTTTTATGTATTAAGTGGTAGTTATTGTGTGCCGAACATAAGCTTAGGTTAGGTAAGCGATTTTAGAAAGTTTTGTGTATTAAGTGGTAGTTATTGTGTGCCGAACATAAGCTTAGGTTAGGTAATCTATTTTCGAGCGTTTTATGTATTAAGTGGTAGTTATTGTGTGCCGAACATAAGCTTAGGTTAGGTAATCTATTTTCGAGCGTTTTATGTATTAAGTGGTAGTTATTGTGTGCCGAACATAAGCTTAGGTTAGGTAAGCTATTTTAGAAAGTTTTGTGTATTACGTTTAGTTAGTTTGTGCCGAACATACGGTGTAAGCCTTAGAGGCAATGCAGCAGGAGGTCGACGCCTGGGATTCATGACCCAGGCGGGCCCACCTCCCCTAGAGTGTCAAGAAGCTAAAGGGCCGAAACACTTGCTCGACGGGTCTTCTTCTGATGATCAGATTGCCTCCTGCTGCGAACCTCTGTACAAAGAGTTTCCTACTACTAATGACAAACAGGATAAGGAGAGTTGTGGTCGCCTACTTCAGCATGCATAGTACATGTGACAACGATGATGACGTATTTTTCCTGTTATATTAGGGTTGCCAAATTAGCAATTTATTTCTAATGCCAAACAGGCCAAAAAAAAAGCCAAACTTATTTACCATACTCCTGTTATAAGAAAAAGTGCTCTATATCCAGTTTCTTATTTTAAATTTATCTTTAATAGTGAAACAGCTTGAAGCTACGTTAGAAACCTGGTCAGATGTATCGGCATCGAAGGATGGCTAACATGGAGCGCTATTCCGCTCTGTCTCTTACTTTGATGATGCAGGTTCATTGACTGACATGTCCATCTTTTGATGTTACTCGTCCATGTTAGTCTTGGTCTCTTTTACCTTGTATTTTCCCTTCAAAGATTACTTTTAGTAGGCTGCTGTGTCTTTTAACATGGCCCAAAAATGTAATTTGTCTTGTTTCAATTGTGACTAATAATTCTCATTTCATTTTTAGTTGTTTTAAGACTTCATCGTTTGTTTTCTTTTCCTTCCATCCAATTGTTCCTATTCTTCTATAAATCCATATTTCAAAGTCTTCTATTTTCTGTTCTGTTTTTTTATATCTAATGTCCATGTTTCTGCACCATACAGGAATGTTGATAAATTATTACATTTTGCTATTCTTAGTTTTAGCCCTGTTGATATTTGTTTTGATGTTAGTACATTTTTCACGGCATTAAAATTACTCTTGGGCCATACCTATTCTCGATACAGCGCCTTACCACAAGAGACCTACATTTCAGAACACTGGCAGATAAGCGACCTAAAAAGGACCACGTCTATCATGCACTTGTCAGCAATGTGAGTAGTTCAGCTTCAGTGTGTGTATGGCTATGTTTGTCTAACAGGAAACATAGATATGTCGCTGTTTCTGTAAATGTATTCCGTGTGTGTATGGTTATATTTGTCTAATAGGAAACACAGACATGTCGCTGTTTCTATAAATGTATTCCGGGTGTGTATGGTTATATTTGTCTAATAGGAAACACAGACATGTCGCTGTTTCTATAAATGTATTCCGTGTGTGTATGGCTATATTTGTCTAATAGGAAACCCAGATATGTCGCTGTTTCTATAAATGTATTCCCCGACATGTTGCCGTAAACTCATGCTCTTGTCACGGAATGACACACGTTTGAAAACATGATGCAACTTTTTAAAGTTGTTTAGCTGGCAGTGTTCTGAAATGTTGACCTCTGGTGGCAAGGAGCAATGTTGAGAGAACAAGTTCGATCCTAGATCTGGCTGTTTGTTTTTCTTTGTGTTTTCTGTTGTTTGTTTGTGGATTTCTCCGAGTGTTGTAAACATCCTATTGTCCATTATTTGCTTGTCAACTCTTTGAGCATGTTTGCTCATGGAATGGAGGTTTGATAACTTTTGTTCAAAATGAGTTTATTCTGAACTCAACCATAAGTAAAAAAGGAGACGAGAAAGAAGGAGAAGAAGAAGTAAGGGTGAGATGAAGAAGAAGAAGTAGAAGTTGAAGTAAGGAGGGGCGGGGGAAAGTATCAGTTGTAGTAGTATTAGTAGTTGTTGTTGTAGTTGAGGTAGAAGTAGCAGCAGCAGTTGTAGTTGTAGTAGCAGCAGTAGTTGTAGTAGTAGCAGCAGCAGTTGTAATTGTAGTAGCAGCAGCAGTTGTAGTTGTAGTAGCAGAGGCAGTTGTAGTTGTAGTAGTAGCAGCAGTTGTAGTTGTAGTAGTAGCAGCAGCAGTTGTAGCTGTAGTAGTAGCAGTAGCAGTAGTTGTAGTAGTAGCAATAGCAGTAGTTGTAGTTGTAATAGTAGCAGCAGCAGTTGTAGTTGTAGTAGTAGTAGCAGCAGTTGTAGTTGTAGTAGTAGCAACAGTAGTTGTAGTTGTAATAGTAGCAGCAGCAGTTGTAGTTGTAGTAGTAGCAACAGTAGTTGTAGTTGTAGTAGTAGCAGCACTAGTTGTAGTAGTAGTTGTAGCAGCAGCAGTTGTAGTTGTAGTAGTAGCAGCAGCAGTTGTAGTAGTGGCAGCACTAGTTGTAGTAGTAGTTGTAGCAGCAGCAGTTGTAGTTGTAGTAGTAGTAGTAGCAGCTGTAGTAGTAGTAGTAGAAGCAGTAGTTGTAGTTGTAGTAGTAGTAGTAGCAGTAGTTGTAGTAGTAGTAGTAGCAGCAGTAGTAGTAGTTGTAGTAGTAGCAGTTGTAGTTGTAGTAGTAGCAGCAGTAGTTATAGTTGTAGTAGTAGCAGTAGCAGTTGTACTAGTAGTAGTAGCAGCAGTAGTTGTAGTTGTAGTAATAGCAGTAGTAGTTGTAGTTGTAGTAGTAGCAGTAGTAGTTGTAGTTGTAGTTGTAGTAGTAGCAGTAGCAGTTGTAGTTGAGGTAGTAGCAGCAGCAGTTGTAGTTGAGGTAGTAGCAGCAGCAGTTGTAATTGAGGTAGTAACAGCAGCAGTTGTAGTTGAGGTAGTAGTAGCAGCAGTTGTAGTTGAAGTAGTAGTAGCAGCAGTTGTAGTTGAGGTAGTAGTAGCAGCAGTAGTGTTGTAGTTGTAGCAGAAGCAGCAACAGTTGTAGTTGTAGCAGTAGCAGCAGTAGGTGTAGTTGTAGTAGTAGCAGCAGTAGGTGTAGTTGTAGTAGTTGCAGCTGTAGTTGTAGTTATAGCAGTAGCAGCAGTAGGTGTAGTTGTAGTAGTAGCAGCAGTAGGTGTAGTTGTAGTAGTAGCAGCAGTAGGTGTAGTTGTAGTAGCAGCAGTAGGTGTAGTTGTAGTAGTAGCAGTAGGTGTAGTTGTAGTAGTAGCAGCTGTAGTTGTAGTTGTAGTAGCAGCAGTAGTAGGTGTAGTTGTAGTAGCAGCAGTAGATGTAGTTGTAGTAGCAGCAGTAGGTGTAGTTGTAGTAGTAGCAGCTGTAGTTGTAGTTGTAGTAGTAGCAGCAGTAGGTGTAGTTGTAGTAGCAGCAGTAGGTGTAGTTGTAGTAGTAGCAGCAGTAGGTGTAGTTGTAGTAGTAGCAGCTGTAGTTGTAGTTGTAGCAGAAGTAGTTTTAGTTGAGGTAGAATTAACAGCAGCAATTGTAGTTGAGGTAGTAGCAGCAGCAGTAGTTGTAGTAGGAAAAAAGAGAAGGAGGCGAAGAAGTAAGAGGGAGGAAGAAGAAGAAGTAGTAGAAGGGACAAAAGAAGAAGAGAATTTGTAATACTGGTAGTATGAGGAAGGTGGGTTGAGAGGAAGAAGTAAGAGGAGGGAAGAAGGAGAAGGAAGAGAAGATGAAGAAGAAGTTGTAATAGTGGTAGTAGTAGGTGCTGGAGGAGTAGAACAAGAAGTAAGAGGGGAGAAAAAGAAGAAGTAATAGTTGTAGTAGTAGGGGTGGTGGTAGTAAGAGGAGGAAATGGAGAAGTAGAAGCAAGAAAAAGAGGGGAAGAAAAAGAAGATGGAGTAATAGTAGTAGGAGGAGTGGCTGAAGAAGAGACATTAGAAGGGGAGAAGTAGAAGAAGAAGCAAAAAATAAGAAGATGATGTAAAAAGAAGAAAAAAGAAGAAGAACAAGTAAGACAAGAACAAGAAGAAGAAGGTGAAAGAAGAAGGAAATGAAAGAAGTAGATTAACTTTAAAGAAAAAAGAGCCACAAAAATACAAATGTATAAAAAAGAACAAATTACCTGATTGAGAGCAGTGTTCTGGGATCATATAAGAAAGATCAAGGCAGGACAAGAAGAATTAATTCTCTTATTAAAAAAAAAAAAGAAACGTACAGACGGTTATAGAATCAGTTTTTTAAAGTGCTAAAGGCATGGAACATGATGATGCTAAAAATGTATGGAAATTGGCACGCGTGATTGCGAATTCTGGAGGTTATGTGCCCATTTTTAATGTAAGGATTATTTGGGCTAGGTTCTCATAACGTGGCCATTTCTAGAATGTTCTCATGACGATATCAAATCGTGAATTATAAAGACGGAGAACAATGAAAGAACAATGAAGAACATTATGTGCGGGAGTTAATGGATGCTTCAGATGAATTGTCGGATTATTGGGTAGCGTTGATGAGGCGGTATTGATAAAGGTCGTTATAGCGCTCTTTTGGAGATCAGAGTCCTACAGTGAGGGAGATTAACAGAGAGGGGCAGTGTAGGACTTAGGAGAGAATATGGATTAAGAAAATAATAGGACATATATTAAGGCAATGATAGGACATATATTAAGGCAATGATAGGACATATATTAAGGCAGTGATAGGACATACATTACGACAGTGATAGGACATACATTAAGACAATGATAGGGCATATATTAAGGTAATGATAGGACATACATTAAGACAATGATAGGGCATATATTAAGGCAGTGATAGGACATACATTAAGACAATGATAGGACATACATTAAGACAATGATAGGACATACATTAAGACAATGATAGGGCATATATTAAGGTAATGATAGGACATACATTAAGACAATGATAGGACATACATTAAGACAATGATAGGGCATATATTAAGGTAATGATAGGACATACATTAAGACAATGATAGGACATACATTAAGACAATGATAGGGCATATATTAAGGTAATGATAGGACATACATTAAGACAATGATAGGGCATATACTAAGGTAATGATAGGACATATATTAAGACAATGATAGGGCATATATTAAGGTAATGATAGGACATATATTAAGACAATGATAGGACATATATTAAGGTAATGATAGGGCATATATTAAGGTAATGATAGGGCATATATTAAGGTAATGATAGGGCCTATATTAAGGTAATGATAGGGCATATATTAAGGCAATGATAGGGCATATATTAAGGTAATGATAGGGCATATATTAAGGTAATGATAGGGCCTATATTAAGGTAATGATAGGGCATATATTAAGGTAATGATAGGGCATATATTAAGGTAATGATAGGACATACATTAAGACAATGATAGGGCATATATTAAGGCAGTGATAGGACATTGAGTTATTGAGTTATTTGCGGGTCATCATCATTGCACTTCGAACATGTCCATAGGTGCTCAGATCCCCTCCTCAGCAATTCCCTCAGCGTCCAGCGACTGACGACTCCAGTTCTATGTTGGTTGATAAGTCTTCTTACACGGCCACTAAGTTTCTCATTTCTGGCTGTGCCCATCTTAACTCCCATTTCCATCATCCGAAGAAGTGACGTTGATCTGTGTTTGTCGAAGTCCTGTGCTCTTCCCACATCTCGGGGGGCATTGATGATGTCCGCCCGATCCATCGGTTGCCCGTCCTCAACGACAGCGCAGCTAGCCAACCTGTCCGCCCTCTCATTTCCCCGTACTCCCGCATGTCCAGGGACATAGACAAAGGTGACCTTACGTATTTTGGATTTCTGCAACGACTCTACCCATTGCATGTGTACAAAGCCCGCCTCCACTTTTTTTATCATGCTCATCGAATCACTCAGTATACATGCGTGGGTGTAGTCTTGTGATTCTAATCATTTGAATGCCCTGGTCACTGCCATCACCTCCATTGTCATGCTACTCGTGGTCATGGCGTATGCACCACTGTCTTCCTTGGCTATTCTGCCTGCTGAGCATGCTGTAAATGCCCATGCACTTCTTTCGTGTCGTCTTACAGATCCGTCTGTATAGATGACTGCATCTTTCTCATCGGTATTATCGCAGATGAGACCGTTGACCTCAGCATTAACCACGACCGGGTTCTGTTCCCTACTTTTCCTGTCGAGTGTGACAATACATGAGAAAGTTCCCTTGAATGACGTAGGCACCGGTATCCACTCCTCACCAACGCTGATATTGGTATGCCCACAGACCTGTTTGATGACATCTTCTGCCCGGCCCACCCATGATTTGCCTCTTTTTAGCCTGGTACCTTTCTCTGTGTTGAGCACGTGGTGCAATGGATGCTCTGTATCTGTACTAATCTTCAGGTATGCTCGTGCTCTCCAGATCTTGCTTCTGTCATCCATGGTTAGAAAGTCAAGAAGATACCTCATTGCTACACAGGGAGTGTCCCTCGTACATCCCAGGATAATGCGCATGGCTTCATTTGTATTTTCTCCAGCCTATCAATTTGAGTCGTACTGACAGTAAGAATGGCCAGGACATACTCGATTGGTGCGAGGACTAATCCCTGGAACAGAAGAGTAAGTAGCCTCTGCTCGATGTTGGCAGCTGCCATGACCTTCAAGGCGGCTAATCCTTTGCGGGATTTTGTTATCACATGGTCGACGTGGTCCCGAAAACACAGGCTGCGATCAAACTTAAGTCCGAGGTATGTCATCAACTTGTCCCTGGTCACCTCATCAGCTCCCATTCGTACTACCGGTGTGGTCGTATTAACGATATGATTGTTAAGGGAGAACCATGAAACTGATGCTTTATGAGGATTAACCAAGGCACCTGAAACCCCACACCAGGAAGAAATGATAGGACATATATTAAGGTAATGATAGGACATACATTAAGGTAATGATAGGACATACATTAATGCAATGATAGGACATACATTAATGCAATGATAAGACATACATTAATGCAATGATAAGACATACATTAATTCAATGATAGGACATACATTAAGGTAATGATAGGACATACATTAAGGCAATGATAGGACATACATTAATGCAATGATAGGACATACACTAAGGCAATGATAGGACATGCGTTAAAGCAATGATAGGACATACACTAAGGCAATGATAGGACCTTTGTCGAGACAAAAATAAGACATACACAATGACAGCGAAAGGACATAACGTTAAGACAGAGATAAAACAGACATCAAGTCAATGGTAGGACATAACGTCAAGACAGAGATAAAACAGACATCAAGTCAATGGTAGGACATAACGTCAAGACAGAGATAAAACACACATCAAGTCAATGGTAGGACATAACGTCAAGACAGAGATAAAACACACATCAAGTCAATGGTAGGACATAACGTCAAGACAGAGATAAAACACACATCAAGTCAATGGTAGGACATAACGTCAAGACAGAGATAAAACACACATCAAGTCAATGGTAGGACATAACGTCAAGACAGAGATAAAACACACATCAAGTCAATGGTAGGACATAACGTCAAGACAGAGATAAAACACACATCAAGTCAATGGTAGGACATACGTCAAGACAGAGATAAAACAGACATCAAGTCAATGGTAGGACATACGTCAAGACAGAGATAAAACAGACATCAAGTCAATGGTAGGACATACGTCAAGACAGAGATAAAACACACATCAAGTCAATGGTAGGACATAACGTCAAGACAGAGATAAAACACACATCAAGTCAATGGTAGGACATAACGTCAAGACAGAGATAAAACACACATCAAGTCAATGGTAGGACATAACGTCAAGAGAGAGATAAAACACACATCAAGTCAATGGTAGGACACAACGTCAAGACAATGATATTATATAGGTCAGGACAATGATAGGACACAGGTCAAGATAAAGGTAGGACATACGTGAGGACAATGTTAATACATGCGTCAAGACATAGATAGGACATACACCGAGACAATGATAGGTCATGCGTTAAACAGTAAAAGGACATTCGTTAAGAAAGGACTGCTATTTATTTTACACAGGACGCCGCATGATACATAACTGAATGTATTCCTGCCCATTTCACGTTGAGACGGCACCTCCCTGTGCGTCATGTACTTTTGTTGCATCTCAACCATTTTCGCGTCTCTCCAATATCACATTGAAGATATCGTCTGTCCGATTTTTAAAAAAAATAATGTACAGGACATTTAATAATCAACATTTTTCTGGCACATCATGAGAAGAGGAAAGTTGGAATACTCGGTTACAACTGGCAAAATAAAAGGAAAGAGAGATCGCGGACGACAAAGAGGGAAAATACAGGATAGCTTGGTGTCATGGCATGGAAAACAGTCAACAACAGAACTGATACGATGCATTGTGGATAGAAAATTGTGGAAAGACATGATCGCCTACGCCAACCGGTGTGGCACAGGATAATGATGACAGGACATTTTGACCGACTTTCGTATTAAGACAATAGAAGGACATGCATTTAAATAAGGGTAGGACGCACAATAGGACAGTAATAGGACATGACTACAAGAATCATAGAACACATCACACAAATGTCGTTCATTAAGGAAATAGGCGCTGTATGTTTTTGCTGAAGTGAATTATGAACCTATGGGGCTGTCGGAAATGCAAAGAGCCTATCATGAAACGATAGTGTCCTATTTTTAAGAAACTTATAATATTCTTTATTATTAATTAGCAATTATAAATTAAGTAGGAGGGGTGGAGGAGAAGTAGGAGGGGAGGAGAAGTAGGTGGGGAGCAGAAGAATGAGAAGAGGAGTAGTCCATGGGGGACTGGTTAGTCTCGAGGCAAGACGCCGGCCTCGGGACATAAGAGATTGTGGGTTAAAATCTCGGCTACACCGGTTGGGATTGTTATTTATGATTTCTCTCTGCGACAACCACCCCTGGTCTCAGCAGCGAGGCCGGGCTTGAAACATCAGTTGCTCATTGACAGAAGAAGCATGAGTACCTCCGAATTCGGAGTTATCTGCCTGTGCGGCGAGGGACCCTTGTGCACACGGCTGCCAGGGAAAAATGGATTAACACGCAAAATTATGTTCATAGTCTCTAGGGATTTCGTCCGAGTTGAAAGCTGGCGAACGCAACAACAACAACAGCAACAGCAACAATCAACATTAACATCTTTAATCGACATCATCTTCAATCAACATCATGTTCAATCATCATCAGCTTCAATCAACATCATCTTCAATCAACATCAGCTTCAATCAACGTCTTCTTCAATCAACATCATCATCAATCAACGTCATCTTCAATCAACATCAGCTTCAATCAACATCAGCTTCAATCAACATCATCTTCAATCAACGTCATCTTCAATCAACGTCATCTTCAATCAACATCATCTTCAATCAACGTCATCTTCAATCAACGTCATCTTCAATCAACATCATCTTCAATCAACGTCATCTTCAATCAACATCATCTTCAATCAACATCATCTTCAACCAACATCATCTTCAATCAACGTCATCTTCAATCAACATCATCTTCAATCAACATCATCTTCAATCAACGTCATCTTCAATCAACGTCATCTTCAATCAACATTATCTTCAATCAACGTCATCTTCAATCAACATTATCTTCAATCAACATCATCTTCAATCAACATTATCTTCAATCAACGTAATCTTCAATCAACGTCATCTTCAATCAACATTATCTTCAATCAATATCATCTTCAATCAACATTATCTTCAATCAACATTATCTTCAATCAACGTCATATTCAATCAACGTCATCTTCAATCAACGTAATCTTCAATCAACATCATCTTCAATCAACGTCATCTTCAATCAACATCATCTTCAATCAACGTCATCTTCAATCAACATCATCTTCAATCAACGTCATCTTCAATCAACATCATCTTCAATCAACATCATCTTCAATCAACGTCATCTTCAATCAACATTATCTTCAATCAACGTCATCTTCAATCAACATCATCTTCAATCAACATCATCTTCAATCAACGTCATCTTCACAACATCATCTTCAATCAACGTCATCTTCAATCAACGTCATCTTCAATCAACATCATCTTCAATCAACATCATCTTCAATCAACGTCATCTTCAATCAACATCATCTTCAATCAACATCATCTTCAATCAACATCATCTTCAATCAACGTCATCTTCAATCAACATTATCTATCATTAAGAAGCACGCGGAGCGTAAGATTTTAACTGAACATATTCTATTTGTTCATGTCTTGAACTATTATTTCTCTTTTCTGTTGCCTCTAATCGTCTTTTCATTTGTTTGTCTGCTGTCGCTTCAACTGTACATGATTCGCTTCCATAGGTCAGAATTGGTTCTATATAGCACCGATAAACTCTCTTTCTCATTTCTATTGACATAGATTTGTTGCATAAGATATTTTTCATTTTCTGAAATGCTATTTTGGCCTGAGCTATTCTGCTTTTTATTTCTGTGGTGCATCTCCCATCTGATGTTATTATTGTGACCAAGTATTTGAAACGTTGCACTTGTTTCAGATTTGTCTTGTTTATTTTTATCCTGCATGATGGTGGTGATTGTTTCTTCGATATAACCATTACTTCTGTTTTCTTACTATTCAGGCTTAGATCTTTCTTGTTGCTTTCTTTTACTATTATATCTATCATTTCTTGTTGTCCATTCTGTGTCTCTGCTATTGAGACTGTGTCATCTGCACATCGCAAATTATTTATGTTTTGACCGTTGACTTCATTTCCTTTTTTGTCTGCTATTGATCTCATAATATATTCGCTGTAAAGTGAAAACAAATCCGGCGACAGAACACAGCCTTGTCTGACTCCTTGCTTTATATATTGGAATTGTCCTGTTTGGTTGTTAATTCGTATAGCTGCTGTTTGTTGCCAGTACATGTTTTTTATGATTCGCAGATCCTTGCCATCAATGTTTAATTTCTCCAGCATATTGATTATTTCCACATGCTTTACTTTGTCAAACGCTTTTGTGTAGTCTATAAAGCACATATATAGATCTTTCTTTACCTCTATAGATCTTTCTATCAATGTTCTTAAGATGTTTATTGCATTATTGGTGCCCTTTCCTTCCACAAATCAACATTGTTCCTCACTTATTTCTGGTTTTATTTTGTCCCTTACACGTCTCATGATTATTCTTAGTAATATTTACATCATGTGGCTCATGAGACTAATAGTGCGATATCTTCCCAGCCAGTGGCGCCTGACTTCTTCGGTATGGCTACAAAGATAGATTTTGAATCAACGTGCAAGTGGAAGAAAATAAAATAAAATAAAACAAATTATTATTACATGGGAAAAGAGCAAAGAGAGATTAACGTTTTGGTGACTTTCAAGGGAGAGATAAGTGGGATGTGGACCGAGTAGATGTGGGAGGACATTTTTGTGTACTCGAGGATGGAGATGGTGAACGAGGACAGGTCGAGGGGGGAACAGGAGGGGGCGAAGCGAGATGAATGATTGTAAAGGGAAGAAAATTCGCTGGAGAAAGAGAGATAGAAAGAGAGAGAAAGAGAGAGAGGGAGAGAAAGAGAGAGAGAAAGAGACAAAGAGAGAGAAAGAGAGAGAGTGAGAGAAAGAGGGAGAAAGAGAGAGCGGGAGAGTGAGAGAAAGAGAGATAAAGAGAGAGAGGGAGAGAAAAGAGAGAAAGAGAGAGAGAAAGAGAGAGAGGGAGAGAGAAAGAGAGAGAAAGAGAGAGAGGGAGAGAGAGGGAGAGAAAGAGAGAGAGAAAGAGAGAGAGGAAGGGAGAAAGAGAGAGAAAGAGAGAGAGGGAGAGAGAGGGAGAGAGAAAAAGAGAGAGGGAGAGAAAGAGAGACAAAGAGAGAGAAAGAGAGAGAGGGAGACAAAGAGAGAGAGAGAGAGAGAGAGAGAGAGAGAAAAGAGAGAGAAAGAAAGAGAGAGAGAAAGAAAGAGAGAGAAAGAGATAGAGAGAAAGAAAGAGAAAATGAAAAAGAGAGGTAGAGGAAGAGAAAGAGAGAAAGAAAGAAAGAGAGAAAGAGGAGTGAAACGGGGAATAAAGATGGGGGGAAAGAGGTTGGTGATAAAAATAGATTGATGAGGCAGAGAATGAGTGGGACAGATATATAAATAGAGAGACACATAGAATGAGTGGGGCAGATATATAAATAGAGAGACACATAGAATGAGTGGGACAGATATATAAATAGAGAGACATAGAATGAGTGGGTCAGATATATAAATAGAGGGAGACAGAGACAGATTGAGACAGATATATAAATAGAGAGACACATAGAATGAGTGGGACAGATACATAAATAGAGAGACACATAGAATGAGTGGGACATATATATAAATAGAGAGACACATAGAATGAGTGGGGCAGATATATAAATAGAGAGACACATAGAATGAGTGGGGCAGATATATAAATAGAGGAAGACAGAGAATGAGTGGGGCAGATATATAAATAGAGGGAGACAGAGAATGAGTGGGGCAGATATATAAATAGAGGGAGACAGAGAATGAGTGGGGGAGATATATAAGTAGAGGGAGGCAGAGAATGAGTGGGGCAGATATATAAATAGAGAAAGGCAGAACAAGAAAAAAAATATAGATAAGTATTGAGAGAAAACAGAAATGTAATCGATTATTTATTGTTAATGACGGTACTTACTCTGAACATGGAGGTCCTTGGTCCATGTCGAGTAACGAGTAGTCAGCATTTCGATCTCCATTTGCATCGATACTGACTGTACCCGTGATACCTTGAGAAAACAAAAGATAGGAATCGATACTCTGTTTGATAGAAATCTCTGATCGATTACTCAGATAGATCACCCAGAAGGTAATGGAGATCTGTCTGACAGTTAATTGAGCCAACAACGCTGATTGATAATTATTTTTAAAACAAAAATATAAATGTAGATTAACTCATCATCATCAGGTGCCATGCGACCATCTCTCTCCACATCGCTCCGTTCTTCATGCATGTCATTATTTCATTCGATGATATTCTATTATGCCATTTGAATAGCAAAGTAAAAAGTAAAGTACCCCCGTCACACCAAGTGGCGTGTAGGGAATATGGCGTTAGTGACCATAAATTTTACAGACCCTCGGCACATGATTTTTGGGGTAATGTGGTCGGTACTACGCCCGTGCCGCTTTACTTTCCCACAAAAAAATCCGGTACCCAAAGGTATTAGCTATTATCTATTGAGGTTCTTAGCTCCCGTCGATTGTTTAACTGAGCTATTATCTGTTGATGATCTTAGCTCCCGTCGATTGTTTAACTCAGCGATTATCTATTAATGTTATTATCTCCCGTTGATTGCTTATTCAGTTATTATCTATTAATGATCTTAGCTCCCGTTGATTGCTTAACTCAGCTCTTATCTATTGATGATCTTAGCTCCCGTTGATTGCTTAACTCAGCTCTTATCTATTGATGATCTTAGCTTCCGTCGATTGTTTAACTCAGCTATTATCTGTTGATGTTCTTAGCTCCCGTCGATTGCTTAACTCAGCTATTATCTAATGTTGTTCTTAGCTCCATGCGATTGCTTAACTCAGCTATTATCTATTGACGGTCTTAGTTCCCGTCGATTGCTTAACTCAGCTCTTATCTATTGATATTCTTAGTTCCCGTCGATTGCTTAACTCAGCTCTTATCTATTGATGTTCTTAGCTCCATGCCATTGCTTAACTCAGCTATTATCTATTGATGTTCTTAGCTCCATGCGATTGCTTAACTCAGCTATTATCTATTGATGTTCTTAGTTCCCGTCGATTGCTTAACTCAGCTCTTATCTATTGATATTCTTAGTTCCCGTCGATTGCTTAACTCAGCTCTTATCTATTGATGTTCTTAGCTCCATGCCATTGCTTAACTCAGCTATTATCTATTGATGTTCTTAGCTCCATGCGATTGCTTAACTCAGCTATTATCTATTGATGTTCTTAGTTCCCGTCGATTGCTTAACTCAGATATTATCTATTGATGTTCTTAGCTCCCGTCGATTGCTTAACTCAGCTCTTATCTATCGATGTTATTAGCTCTAGTCGATTCGATTGCTTAAATGAGCTCTTATCTATTGCTTTTATCTCCCACCGATTGATTAACTTTGGTCATATCGCTTGTTGTTATTAGCTCCTGCCGATTGCTTAACTCAGCTCTTAATTATCTCTATATTCAGCTCTTAGTGATTGTATAACTCAGCTATTGTTTATCGCTATCTTCAGCTTCTGCCAATTGCTAAAATTAACTCTGATTGATTGCCGTCTTCAGCTCCCAATGATTGCTAAACTTAGCTCTGATTGATTGTTGTCTTCAGCTCCTAACGATTGTTAAGCTCAGCTCTTTATTGATTGCTATCTTCAGCTCCAAGCGATTGCTATCCTATGTGACCAAATTGACGCAACCTACTCCTATAGGTCGTTTCAAAATATTTTGAAGGTGTTTAAAATTCCATATCTCTGCAACCAATTGATTGATAATGCTGAAATTTTGCATATGGTCTTGTGATTTTTTGGTCCCAAGAAGTACATTCATTTCCTCACCAACAAACGTATAGTTTTAAATATTCTTTATTTGAAGTATACAAATTTAAGGCATTTTGGTCAAACCATATATTTGGAGGAATTACCGCTTCATATGAGTGAGCACCCACGGACTTGTCATCTTGAACGTAATGCGCGCCAATTTCCCTGTTTTAAGCACTAAAAAACACATAAAACGCGTCATAGTTATAATTTTATATCCGGTGCATCCCATTTCCTGTCGTTTTGTTGTGATTTATGTGCAACGGCGTATCCTAATTATTGGGTAATTTCGTTAAATTTGTGATCTGTTAGTCAATGGGTATAAAAGTAAAGTTCCTTACATTGCAATCAGTGGCAATAAAGGTGTATAAATATTTTTGCATAGAAGCTAAGCGTGGAAAACTGTATCGAAGCATCTCAAAGCCAGAAAAGAGAACTATTCACGCATTGGGTATAAGCAAACGCTTTTTCAAACAAGTGCTTAAAACTAACGGAGTGTCCAGTTCAATCAAGACTAGGACGCTAGGAAGAAAGAAAGTAGTAGATAGTTTTGACAAGGAAGTGATTAGAAGAGCAATTTGTAAAATGTTCGATTCCAAAGAAACTGTGACTTTAAGAAAACTGAAAATTCGACTGAGAGCAGAAAATGACATTGTTGTGTCGAAAACAACATTATGGAGAACTGTTAGAAGCATCGGTTTTACGTTTAGAAAGTACGATAGTGGTAGAAATGTCATCTGCGAGAAGCCGCACTTAGTTTCTATGAGGAGTAAATATTTACGTGAAGTACGGGAAATGCGTAACCAAGGTTATGATATTGTATTTCTAGATGAATCTTGGATAAATTCTCACCACACAAGTGCAAAGGAATGGCAGTTATCAGATGGAAGTATTAAAAGATGTGTACCCACTGGAAAAGGACAGCGTATTATAATGGCACATGCAGGCAGCCGAAAAGAAGGGTTGGTGAAAAATGCAGAACTTATATTCACCTCTAATTATACTGACAACAGGGACTATCACACCGAGATGAATGGCCATATATTTAGAGAGTGGATTGAAAATACTCTTCTTCCAATTCTAGACAGACCATCCTGTCTGGTAATGGACAACGCGTCGTACCACAACGCTGTGGCAGAAGAAGACAAAATTCCTACATCTACCAGTACAAAAGATGTTATAAAGATTTGGCTAAGAAAGGAAGGAATTCCATTTAACGAGGGATTTTTGAAACCTGAATTACTGTCACTTGTTAAGAAATCGCAAAAGACCAAAGTATTCCAAATAGACAAAATCATTCAACAGCATGGTCATACGTGCTTGAGACTGCCCCCTTATCATCCACAATTAAACCCCATTGAACTCGTTTGGGCAAAAATTAAAGGGCAGGTGGCAGCTGAGAATACAAGTTTTAAACTATGCGATATAAAAGGACTGACATATGCTGCTCTATCACAGATTGACAAAGATTTTTGGTGCAAATGTGAAGATCATGTCTTAAAAGAAGAAAATGACTATTGGAAAAAAGATGGACTATCGTTCGTTCAGCCCAGATTAGTAATCAATATGTTAGACTCCTCTGATTCAGAATAAATGAAATAATAATGGACGTTTTTATATGTCCGCATGATCAATCTTTAGCTAAAGTTGATAACGTTTTGAAAATGTAAAGATTCTTGATATGTGTACTGCAGGCATGCAAAGAAACTAAATCACTTTCATATGTCTTGTTTACGTAAAATAATGAAAGTCACATGGAAAGACATAAAACGAACAATGTAGCTCTTTACAGTGAAGAGGATCCCGTGCTTACATCGGACTCTTTAGTCACATGCGTACCCATAAACAATAACTTTGCTTGATATGTCATGCTCGTTATCGCTCGCAACGGATAATTAATTTTTTTAATGTATTCTTTGTTGTATATTGTTTAAATAGTTTTCATTAATGGAACTGTTTATACGCTGATTTGTTTTAGACCGTTTGTAAAGGCTATAACATTGACATTCTCATAGTATTTTAAAGAAAGTAAACAATAGAAAGTAAACAGTTGATAAACGCCTCCAACTTTCAAGTTGTGTAGAGACGCCTATGTCGAGAAGCTGATTTCCATTAATGTACGGTAAATTATTTTCTCCAGGAGCAAAAAGATCCGTAAATTCACTGAGATCAAAGGAAAGTGCTGCTTCATGATGAAGCATACTTCCTACATCATTAAATTTTGTGAAATCGGTGGGACCTTGGAAAAACAAGGCCAGATGCAAAAAATCAAGTTTGTAAGTGCAATGAAAGAGGAGATATTTCATGTTAATCGTGAACATTTAGATTTGAAACGACCAATAGTTAGAGTTATCGAACCTCTCAGCACCACATTAATGGCTTCCGCTGACACTCCCTAATTAATGAACTGCCCCATTTCTCGTAGACTTCGCCTCTACAAATCAGCATTAATGAAGCATGTTCACATCCCTCATGTTGTGGCTGAAAACAAACCTCAGAAAATATAATCAAGATATTAACCCTTAGTAGACACCAGACTAAAAAGAGTGCAACCCTATATGAATATGAACACACATATATTTTAACACAATTTTGTCATTATTTGATTAAGCAGCATATATCAAGGTGTTCAGGAAATGTCGCCTTTGTTATTAAAAATATTACGATCTGTTTGAAAAGAAAATCACATTAAAAATATGATATAATGAGTAAGCAAACACAAATAAAATTCAAACCAAATCTAAAAATAAAATATTCCTAATGAACAGCAAAATCAAAATCTACTTACCTATAGTTGTACGTCCAAATATACACATTTTTATATTAACTTAAATCATTAAAAGTAAAAAAAAATACATATTTATTACCATTAACAGTTCTTGTTCTTCTTCTACCTCTTTAGCTCCCTGTGGAGCATAGGTCTTCAACAAACACTTTCTGCTCCCTGTGGAGCATAGGTCTTCAACAAACACTTTCAAAGTCGTTCTGTTTTTTTTGCCATTCTTTTAATATCATTTCATGTCTTCCCCATCATCTTCATATCTGCTTCTAACTGTCTTCTCCAAGAATTCCTTAGTCTTCCCCTTTGTCTTTTGCTCTGGGGATTCAAAAAAGGGCCTGTTGTGTAATATTATCAGTTGCCTTCTACAGTGTATGTCTTATCCAGCGCCATCGTCTTCGCTGTATCTCTTTATCCACTGCCGTTTGACTGGTACATTTCCATAATTCTATGTTAGTGATTTTGTCCTGCCATTTCCATCCTTTTATTCTGCGTAAGCATCCATTAATGAAAGTCTGTATCTCCATTATTGTCAATTTTGTTGTTCTGCATGTTTCACATTAACAGTTAATTGGTGGTAAAAATTGAAAACATATAAATTCAGAAAATTGTTTCACCGATTGCAATAACTAAAGAAATCCTTAGATCATCAAATTGAAAATTCGATTTCATTTTGAAATTACACCCACAGACAAAGAGAATCCGCGTGAATTCATCAATTTAAAGCACAAATAACATAGCTACAACATTACAAATCTAACACAACGAGAATAGGTAAGAAACCATATAAAATGTACATAGAACATAACAAAAGGATCAGATGTCGACGAGTCCCAGTGGCATTTTCGCAAGAAAATCGTGACAAATGACAGAACACTACACCATACTTCTAAAGACTCATTATCATCAAGTACCATGCCTGCTGGCGTAGGTACTCATGTCTTTCCACAACTTTCGATCTCGACAGTTATTTATCATTTATGTAGTTGACCTTCTGCCAAGCCATTCTCTTAAGCTGTCTGGTATCTTTTCTCTTTGCTTCCCTCTATCTCTTCGTCCCTCAATTTTCCCAGTTGTTACAATATATTCCAGCTGTTCTCTTCTCATTACATGGCCAAAAAATGATGATTGTCTCTTTCTAATATTGGAAATAAGCTCTCTTTTTGCTTTGGCCTCTTTCTGAACGTTTTCATTACTCTTCTTAGCTGCCCACGGTCTTCTCAACATTCTTCTGTAAAACCACATTTCTATAGCCTACAGTAAGTTCGTATTTTTTTTAAAATTCTCTTTTATTTTACAAGAAAATAACTCTAAAGGCAAAACGGGCACTCTGAAATACAATCTTCATTCCAACGTTGCGCAACCAATGCCAGTTTTTAAATGCAAGAACAGTTAGAAAAATAACCACTACCGTGATGAAATGTGTTAGACGAATGACAGGAAACAGACTGAGAGATAAGATCAGAAATGAAGAACTGAGAAAAAAGATAGGAATTATCCCCAGCCATTGAATATTTAAAGAAACAACAGATACAATTGTTTTACCACGTGATAAGACAGAAAGATCAAAACACAACACAACGAGCCTTCAATAAACGTTTTGCGAACACCAGACACAAGGGCCAACTACGAGAAAGATGAATTTGTGGAATATTAGAAACACCAGGAAACATAACAGCAGGAGAGGTCAACAGAAGAGCAAAAGATGGATTGATGGAATATTAGAAACACTAGGAAACATAACAGCAGGAGAGGTCAACAGAAGAGAAAAAGATGGATTGAAGGAATATTAGAAACACTAGGAAACATAACAGCAGGAGAGGTCAACAGAGGAGCAAAAGATGGATTGATGGAATATTAGAAATACTAGGAGACATAACAGCAGGAGAGACCAAGAGAAGAGCAAAAGACTGTAAATTATATCTTCCCTCGACGCTGAAATAGCCGCGATAGCTCAGTGGTTAGTGAACTGGACTACAAAGGACAAGAGGTAGGATTCGATCCCAACCGACGGCTTCCGGGTTCACCAAGCCTTAAATGGGTACCGGATTTTTTTCTGAGAAAGTAAAGCGGCACGAGCGTAATACCGACTACATTACCTCAAAAATCACGTGCCGAAAGTCTATAAAAATTATGGTCACTAACACCATATTCCTTATACGCCACTTGGCGCGACGGGGGCTCTTTACTTTTACTTCGACGCTGAAAGGCAAATGTGGAAGGAAAGAAGAGAAGAACTAATAAACCACTTTTAGATGGAAGTGAGCAGCCGTGACGTGTACAAACCTGTGAAGGTTCGGTTCCACATTCGACGAGTGATTTCCGATCCGTTGGAGATGGAGATGTTCTCTGCCAAGGTCTCGTTGAGGGCAAGGGCATACAGGATGACAGCGTCATGGAAGGCTCCGACGAAGCTGTTCACCTGAGAACACAATCAGATTAATGATTTATAGACTCAGTCAGATTAATGATTTATAGAACACAATCAGATTAATGATTTATAGAACACAATCAGATTAATGATTTATAGACCCAGTCAGATTAATGATTTATAGAACACAATCAGATTAATGATTTATAGACCCAGTCAGATTAATGATTTATAGAACACAATCAGATTAATGATTTATAGACCCAGTCAGATTAATGATTTATAGAACACAATCAGATTAATGATTTATAGACCCAGTCAGATTAATGATTTATAGAACACAATCAGATTAATGATTTATAGACCCAGTCAGATTAATGATTTATAGAACACAATCAGATTAATGATTTATAGAACACAATCAGATTAATGATTTATAGAACACAATCAGATTAATGATTTATAGACTCAGTCAGATTAATGATTTATAGAACACAATCAGATTAATGATTTATAGACCCAGTCAGATTAATGATTTATAGAACACAATCAGATTAATGATTTATACAACACAATCAGATAAATTATTTATAGAACACAATCAGATTAATGATTTATAAAACACAATCAGGTTAATGATTTATAGAACACAATCAGATTAATGATTTATAGACCCAGTCAGATTAATGATTTATAGAACACAATCAGATTAATGATTTATAGACCCAGTCAGATTAATGATTTATAGAACACAATCAGATTAATGATTTATAGACCCAGTCAGATTAATGATTTATAGAACACAATCAGATTAATGATTTATAGACCCAGTCAGATTAATGATTTATAGAACACAATCAGATTAATGAATTATAGAACACAATCAGATTAATGATTTATAGACCCACTCAGAGTAATGACCTTAGACGCAAAGTAATGACCCGTAGACACAGTCAACGTAATTATCCGAAATGATAATTAAAGTAATAACCTGCATACTTAATTAAAGTAATGACTAGTAGAAGCAATCAAACTAACGATCTGTAGACACAGTCGAAGTAATGACCTTAGATTCAGAGCAATGACCTGTAGACGCAGTCAAAGTAATGACCCATAGGCTCAATCAAAGTAATGACCCTTAGACCCAAATTAAAGGTCATGAACTTAGACACAAAGTAATGATCCGTAGACACTGTCAAAGTAAAGCCAGTAAACTCAATCTAAGTAATGACTCTTAAAGCCTTAAATGGGTACCAGATTTTTGTCTGGGAAAGTAAAGCGGCACGGGCGTAATACCGACCACATTACCCCAAAAATCATGTTCTGAGAGTCTCTAAAATGTATGGTCACTAACACCAAATTTCCTATACGCCACTTGGCGTGACGGGGGCTCTTTACTTTTACTATTACTACTTGGCGTGACGGGGGCTCTTTACTTTTACTATTACTAACATTTCTCCGGTAATATTTCACTTTAACCACTTCTCTTCTACTTTCACATCTCTTACATCTCCTTCCCATTCTTCTACTTCTCCATACAGTTATTCTTTCATTACTCCTTCCTTATTTTCATCTTCA
>JAVIAB010000091.1:13451762-13544262 GCA_032433765.1 Megaustenia siamemsis | reverse complement strand
GTTCCAGGTTTGGGCATCAGCTCACACCAACGAGAGAGTGTTGTCAATACATTAAGGCATGGTTCCAGGTTTGCGCATCAGAGCACACCAACGAGAGAGTGGTGTCTATACATTAAGGCATGGTTCCAGGTTTGGGCATTAGCTCACACCAACGAGAGAGTGGTGTCAATACATTAAGGCATGGTTCCAGGTTTGGGCATCAGCTCACACCAACGAGAGAGTGGTGTCAATACATTAAGGCATGGTTCCAGGTTTGCGCATCAGCTCACACCAACGAGAGAGTGGTGTCAATACATTAAGGCATGGTTCCAGGTTTGCGCATCAGAGCACACCAACGAGAGAGTGGTGTCAATACATTAAGGCATGGTTTCCAGGTTTGGGCATCAGCTCACACCAACGAGAGAGTGGTGTCAATACATTAAGGCATGGTTCCAGGTTTGGGCATCAGCGCAAACCAACGAGAGAGTGGTGTCAATACATTAAGGCATGGTTCCAGGTTTGGGCATCAGCTCACACCAACGAGAGAGTGGTGTCAATACATTAAGGCATGGTTCCAGGTTTGGGCATCAGCTCACACCAACGAGAGAGTGGTGTCAATACATTAAGGCATGGTTCCAGGTTTGGGCATCAGCGCACACCAACGAGAGAGTGGTGTCAATACATTAAGGCATGGTTCCAGGTTTGGGCATCAGCTCACACCAACGAGAGAGTGGTGTCAATACATTAACGCATGGTTCCAGGTTTGGGCATCAGCGCACACCAACGAGAGTGTGGTGTCAATACATTAAGGCATGGTTCGAGGTTTGGGCATCAGCTCACACCAACGAGAGAGTGGTGTCTATACATTAAGGCATGGTTCCAGGTTTGGGCATCAGCTCACACCAACGAGAGAGTGGTGTCAATACATTAAGGAGACCTTTAACATGATAACAGTTGAAGTAGGAGATTTGGTTAGAGAAGAATGATTCTTTCAGATGGGCTGTCGTGAATGCTACGTTCTGTGGGAGATCTGGTTAAAGAAGAAAGATTCTTTCAGATGGGCTGTCGTGAATGTTTCGTTCTGTGGGAGATATGGTTAAAGAAGAAAGATTCTTTCAGATGGGCTGTCGTGAATGCTACGTTCTGTGGGAGATATGGTTAGAGAAGAAAGATTCATTCAGATGGGCTGTCGTGAATGTAACGTTCTGTGGGAGATCTGGTTAGAGAAGAAAGATTCTTTCAGATGGGCTGTCGTGAATGTAACGTTCTGTGGAAGATATGGTTAGAGAAGAAAGATTCATTCAGAAGGGCTGTCGTGAATGTAACGTTCTGTGGGAGATCTGGTTAGAGAAGAAAGATTCTTTCAGATGGGCTGTCGTGAATGTAACGTTCTGTGGGAGATATGTCTTGAGACAGAAATTCTTTTAGACGGGCTGTGGTGAATGTAACGTTCTGTGGGAGATCTGGCTAGAGACAGAGATTCTTTCAGACGGGCTGTGGTGAATGTAACGTTCTGTGGGAGATCTGGCTAGAGACAGAGATTCTTTCAGACGGGCTGTGGTGAATGTAACGTTCTGTGGGAGATCTGGCTAGAGACAGAGATTCTTTCAGACGGGCTGTGGTGAATGTAACGTTCTGTGGGAGATCTGGCTAGAGACAGAGATTCTTTCAGACGGGCTGTGGTGAATGTAACGTTCTGTGGGAGATCTGGCTAGAGACAGAGATTCTTTCAGACGGGCTGTGGTGAATGTAACGTTCTGTGGGAGATCTGGCTAGAGACAGAGATTCTTTCAGACGGGCTGTGGTGAATGTAACGTTCTGTGGGAGATCTGGCTAGAGACAAAACATGTTTCAGACGGGCTGTGGTGAATGTAACGTTCTGTGGGAGATCTGGCTAGAGACAGAGATTCTTTCAGACGGGCTGTGGTGAATATAACGTTCTGTGGGAGATCTGGCTAGAGACAGAGATTCTTTCTGACTGGCTATAGTGAAAGCAACGTTCCACAAAAGACACACAACCCGAAGATGGCTGCCGCATAATATTTGATTATAATTCTCTTTATTTGACAGATATTTCTTTAGCACATTTCTGGTTACAAAAGTAAATCTATACACCACGTGTACAATCTCTTCAAATGTTATTCTCGTTACTGTCGTTTTCACTACCATCATCATAAGGCGCCGTGCTGACACGGCTGCACAGATAGCATCTCTCGAGCCTGTTTATTTTTTGTTTTGTTCCTTATCAAGTGTAATTGTTGATCCTGCCTCCTAGCCAAATATTTAAACTTGCTTGTATATTTAGCCCCTGCGTATCTCTATGTCAGTCTCTCTCTATTTTTTTTGTTTTCCCCCTATTTATTCCTCTGTCTTTCTTTCCGTCTTTCTCACTTTCATCTCTTAAGCTCTCTTTTTTTTTATCTCTCATATCTCTTTTTTCTCTTAATCATTCTCTTTAGCTCAATTTTTCCCTCTCTTACTTTCTTTCATTCTCTTAAGCTTAATTTTTCCCTCTCTTACTTTCATTCTCTTAAGCTCTCTTTTTCTTTCTCTTACTCTCTTCCATTCTCTAAAGTTCTCTGTTTTTCTCTCTCTTACATTTTTAAGCTCTCTTTTTCTCACTTTCTTTTACTCTCTTATTCTCTCTCTCACATTACTTCACTCTCTTAAGCCATATCTCTAGAAACTAACAAACTATGGACATGTAAGGCTCTTTCTGCAATGCACCATTTTACCACAGGCCAGTTCTATATAATATAACATTAATAATAAAACAAATGAAAAAGAATGTACACGCACTTCTATCGCAAACAATAGCCAAGAATTTAATCTCCTCCATATTTTCTTTACTTCCTAATCCCATCTTCTCATTTCGTGTCTTCTAATTTTCGAAGGAGTTGCTCCAGAATTACCGGCCCTGATCTGCATATTCCATCAAGGGAAGTTAAGAAAGTATCAAATAACCGCAACTGCGGAAATAAGGAAAGAACCCAATTCTACAACCGGACAAAGTGGGAAAACGGCAAGAAAATGAAAATCGACATGGCAGAATTTTTTTCACACAAAAATGTGAAGATACAAGCTCTCCCATGTATGAAGATGAGAAAAATGGAGGTTTATTGTTTATGTGTAAGGAGTTTAGGTTGACAAATATGTGAGGGATGATAATATCAGGCGGATGACTGTGTACATTACATATTGTTATGGTTACGGTTAGACTAAGGTCTCGTTGTCACTGCAAACGAATTAAAATTCATAATTGCTCAACCGCCCGTACCAGTGGAATCATCATCATCAAGTACCATGCCTGCTGGTGTAAGCTGCTCTCCACAACTCTCGATCTCGGCAGCTATTTATAATTTCTGTTGTTGACCTTCTGCCAAGCCATTCTCTTAAGCTGCCTGATATCTTTTCTCTTTGCTTCCCTCTATCACTTCGTCCCTTAATTTTTCCAGTTGTTACAATATATTCCAGCTGTTCTCTTCTCATTACATGGCAAAAGAATGATGATTGTTTCTTCCTAATATTGGAAATTAGCTCTCTTTTTGCTTTGGCCTCTTTCAGAACAGTTTCATTACCCTTCTTAGCTGTCCATGGTATTCTCAACATTCTTCTGTAAAACCACATTTCTACAGACTCCAGTGATCTTCTTGTCTGTTGTCCTAGTGTCCATGATTCTCATCGACATGTTAAGACTAGCTCTACATAACATTTAATTTCTTTGTACAGTCATGAATCGCCACAATAATAGAATTCACGACAACAACGTTAAGGGGGATTTCAGTGGAAAACCCTCGTTCGTTAGGGGATATCATGTGCTACAGGTGATACCCGATCGTCAGCAAGCTACTGTAAGCAAAATACAGATATAACATACTCTGAAGATAGGGACTTGGAATGTGAGAACACTCAGGCAGAATTTTAAACTGGAAAACATCAAATAGGAAATGAATAGAATGATTAAACATTTATTGGGACTGTGCGAAGTGAGATACACCAGTGGAATAATCAGAATTAAAACCGATCTCATTGAAGGATCCAAGCAAAGAGAGGCAGCTGCAATCCCTATCATAGCAGATGCAGCACATGCCAAAATTAGTCAAGTTCACTATAAGCAATCGAAATATCGAAACACGATCCGGATGGAAAAACACAGCTCACGGTGTGCACTGAGGACTAAACTCAGTAGCTCCGACAACAAGCCGGACTTGGAATATGATGAAACTGCAACTAGGAACATTTTTTTCAGACAGAGCCTCAACAGTTCCTACCGCCTATTCGCCATATTGACAATAAAAACCACTTTATCTGTTGTTTCTTTATGTATTCTATACGATCCCCTTATGCCCATTTGATATGACTCCTCATGGGAAACACAAAATACCCGAACTTAAGGAAGACGTAATAGTAAACATGAAAACAGGCATACAAACAGACAAAGAGAGAAAACACATTGCATAAAAACACACAAACAGAACTACCCACAGGACTCCTGGTCACACAGATGGCTCTGCTACAAACGCCACCAGAAATGGAGGAGGAGGTATGTTCTTGAGGCTGAAAAACCAGAATGAGATCACCAAGTCAATAGCCACTGGGAAATTCTCAAACAACTATAAAGCAGAAACTGAAGCCCTCTAAGGCGCTGCAAAACTGGCTATCCAACACAAAAATAGCGTGCACAAGATATTGGTGATACTGACTGATGCACTGTCAGTCCTAACAGCTCTAAAAACCCAGGAACAGTGAGCTAGATGACTTGAGAACATCCCTGGACCAACTAAGCAATACCTTCCAGAGAGTGGTCATCCAGTGGATACCATCACACTGTAATATACACGGGAACGAACGCGCAGACAAATTAGCTAAAGAGGGAGGGAGACTACCACAAGAGAACCATCCGGTCAGCTACAACGAAGCCAAATCCATCATCAAAAGCCAGTACCATGAAAAATGGAAACGAGAACATCAACAGTATAACGAGAGGGACGGATACCTCCAACTATCAAGGAGGGATCAAGTCATCATACTTCGCCTACGCACTGGCCACAACAGAATGAGAAATCACATGTTCACCAAACTCAAAATAGGTACAACCAGCCCATGCCACTGTACACTGGACAATATGACTACAAAACATGTTCTATATGATTGCCCCCAGTACACGGACCTGAGAAGAGCAATGTGGTCCACGCCCACCTCCCTGGAAGAGAAACTATACGGGACAACCGAATCACTTAAACAGACAGCTGACTTCATAAGAGAGTCCGGAATCCTACTCTGAATGAGACAAGATCGCAGAAGAAGTATTCTATGGCGGGGGCTATTCCTAGCTTTTTTCCCAGTTCTTCATTTCTGATCTTATCTCTCAGACTGTTTCCTGCCATTCGTCTAACACATTTCATCTAGATTTAGGTTATTTTCCTTGTTGCTCTTGCGTCTATGGGGTTCAGGTCTGGCATTGGTAGCACAACGTTGAAATGAAGATTGTATTGTAGAGTGCCCGTTTTGCCACCGGTTATTTCCTTGTTGGACAATGTATGTGGTGGTAGCTGTCCAATGGTTTGATAAGCTTTGTTCCATCTTGAGTACATTTCAGCAGCTTGTGAATTGTCGTTTGTCACTAAACTGCCTATATATTTAAATCTCTCTACTTGTTTTTATTGTATGCCGTCCATCATTAGGTTGATAGTCTGTTTCTGTGATATTCACGATTTCTATTTTTTTGTTGTTGACTTTCATGTTGCGTTGAGTGCCTGTGCTGTTAAATCTATTGAAATTTTCTTGTTGTTCTTGCACGTCTACTATTTTCTCCATGTAATAGTGCCTGATCGCCTGAAAATAGAAGCTTATAAATCTACCCTGTCTTCGATGGGTTGGCTAACTTACATATGTAGGACATGTACGTTTAATGGATACAATAAAATAAATAAAGTAGAGTAAAGTACCCCCGTCACGCCAAGTGGCGTATAGGGAATATGGTGTTGGTGACCATAAATTTTATAGACCTTCAGCACATGATTTTTGGGGTAATGTGGTCGGTATTACGCCCGTGCCATTTTACTTTCCCAGAAAAATATCCGGTACCCATTAAAGGCTGGGTGAATCGGAAGCCGTCGGTTGAGATCGAACCCTACATCGTGTCCTTTGTAGTCCAGTTCACTAACCACTGAGCTATCGCTGCTCCCATAAAATAAAATAAAATAAAATAAAATAAAATAAAATAACACAAAAAAAGTTTTAAAAAATAAAATACTCTATGGTCAAAACGCTGAAGTAATCACATTATACTTCAAGGGGACAATATCCATTGAAAGACATTTTAAAATTACTGAAAATTTGCCAGACAGGAAGTACAATATATTTCTTTCATCGACAGTAAAGGCCACTGTAACATCAAGCAACAAAACCTGGCTAATTGTACCCTCTAGAAAGCTCTCAACTTCATGACTTTGCAAAAATGTCGCCAAAAATTCTATTTGACGGATAATAATTATGGGACAGACTCAGAATGAGTTAAAACCTGGCTGAACGAGAGATAATGGACTCGTCCATTGACTGAACCAGGCAGGAAATGCTACAGTTAGTTCCTGATTGGTTAGTTCACGACTTGTGATCGGCTTTATTATTGACCTTTTATCAAGTTCGATGTTTCTGATGCGTTCTGGCTTGTGCCTATAGAACCATCACTGTCTCTTACTATTGGGCTATCTTTGTCTGATCATTTAGAGCATTGTGTCTGTACTAGACCAGAAAACAAAACAGAATATTGAAGCCTTTGAAATGTGGATTTATAGAAGAAAAGGTAGAATTGGATGGAAAGAAAAGAAAACAAACGATCTTCTTCTTTTCTTCCTCATCTGCTTTTCAGCGTTGAGGGGAGATATAATTTGCGGTCTTTTGCTCTTCTGTTCGCCTCTGCTGCTGTTATGTTTCCTGGTGCTTCTAATATTCCATCGACCCATATTTTTCGTGGTCGACCCTTGGGTCTGGTGTTCTCACAACGTTAGTTGAAGGCTCATTGTGTTGTGTTTTGTTCTTTCTGCCTTGTCACGTGGCCGAACCATTTTATCTGTTGTTTCCTTATATATTCTATGTCGGGGGCTATTCCTAGCTTTTTTCTCAGTTCTTCATTTCTGATCTTATCTCTCAGACTGTTTCCTGTCATTCGTCTAACACATTTAATCTCTGTAGAGGTTATTTTTCTTATTGTTCTTCCATCTATGGTCCAGGTCTGGCATTGGTAGCACAACGTTGGGATGAAGATTTAAAACAACTAAAAATAAAATAAGAACTACTAAACACAATTATAACAAAACAAATGAAATTTTTGGGGCATGTTAAAAGACACAACAGCCTACTAAAAGTAATATTGGAAGGGAAAAAACAAGGTAAAAGAGGCAGAAGCATACCAAGACTAACATGGACGAGTAACATCAAAAGATGGACAAGCCAATCTATGACAACCTGCACCATCAAAGCAAGAAATAGAGTGGAATGGCGATCCATGGAAGCCAACCTTCTTTGCGGAGACAGCACTCAAAATGTGAAGGCTTTACAAGTAAACTCAGAAAGTTGTCTATTATGTTCTCAGCCAGATCTACAACAATTACTTACCGTTAACCTAGGGCTAATGAAATACTTACGACAACTAAAAAACATAGATTAGACGTGAATATCAAAAAGACTACGATCATAAAAAAAGATAATACTCAAAAACTACATGTGGATATCAAAGCTGAAGGAATAGACCTGGAGACAGTTCAGGGCTACAAACTACCTTGGACATACTATGTGATTGTACATGTAAAACTGAAATAAATAAAAGAATAGGTTTTACAAAAAGTAATTTTCTAATTTTAATGCCATGAAAAATACACTAACTTAATTAACGAAGAATAGGAAAATGGTATATCTTCTCAACATTCCTGTATGGTGTAGAAACATGGACATTAGATAGGAAAATAGAACAAAAAATTGAAGCCTTTGAAATATGGATTTATGGAAGAATAGGTAAAAATTATATTGAAAGAAAACATATGATGAAGTATTAAAACAACTAGAAATGAAAAGAGAACTACTAACCACAATTCAAACAAAACAAATGAGATTTTGGGGCATATTGAAAGGCACAACAGCCTACTAAAAGTAATATTGGAAGATATAATGCAAGGTGAAGGAGGCAGACCAAGATTAACATGGACGAGTAACATCAAAAGATGGACAAGTCAGTCTATGACAACCTGCACCATCAAAGCAAGAGACAGGGCAGAATAGCGCTCCATGGTAGCCAACCTTCGATGAGGAAACGGCACTCACTGATGATGATGATGTTTATTAAGTGTTCGTTCTGGTTTTTTTTTTTTTTTACATAGACCTAGATGGCGTACAATGAGAGAGTAATTGGGTGGAAGGAAACAAACACAGCGAAACTCTGCACGTTCTGGGAATGGAATAAAGAAACCTGCTTAAGACAATTCGAACAAGACATTTGAAATGTTTACAACATATGAAGAGACATTTGGAATGTTTACGACATATGAAGAAACATTTGGAATGTTTACGACATATGAAGAGACATTTGGAATGTTTACGACATATGAAGAGACATTTGGAATGTTTACGACATATGAAGAGACATTTGAAATGTTTACGACATATGAAGAGACACAATACCCTACTAAAATTCATACTGGAAGAGAAGGTACAGGTAGACTAGACAGAGGCAGGCCAAGACTAAAACAGACTGCCTCTGCAGACTCAAAATAGACTTTCTCTGATGTTTCTATTTTGTGGATCGTTGTGAAAGTCTGCTTGGAGTCTTATAAATTTTCCGGGACCGTAAAGCATTAATATATTTTTAAAATCTTAATAAAGTGATCTAGTGTAAGTATTTGTTTTTATAACTTATGCAAAAAGAAAAAAAAGCACACAAAAAAACACACAGATAAGAAGCTCTAAGTACAGTCAAGTAAAGGTTTACAGGCAATAATTGTGTCTCCAACACAAGTATTCAGCCCTACTGGGAGATACTTGCCTTAATAGGAAAGTACAGAAATACAATTTATTTCCGATCTGTGATCGTAACCCTATGCTATAGTCATGAGAACGCCTTCGTGTAAGACACTGCTCACAATAGCTAATTTTTTAATTAGCTGAGTGGCAGTGTACCAAGCGTTCGGCTTCTCGTGGCAAGACGCAGTGCCATGGGGTACAGGTTCGATCCTGCTTCGGACGATATATTGTTCTTTGTTTTTTTCTGTTGTTGTTTATTTGTCATTTTTTTCTGAGTGCTAACACAGACCTCTTGCTTCTATGATTCCCCTTTACAGGCAATACCTTTTATACGTTCAATAATTGACACTTTGTTCTTCTTCAAATTTTAAGAGAAAGAAAAAAAAACAATAACGCATTCTCAAAGTGGACGGGAATAACCGGGACGAAGACAGCCTTGACCTTACCGGAATAATATAGTAGAGTCAATCGCCGTGACATTGTAATGTGTGATGTGTATAATTTAATGTTTCTTGCATACTGTTTGTTTTTGTACACAGTTATTATCAGACATTTTAATATTTGCAAAATCTTTACCTTAATATTTCTTTCTTTACCTTAATATTTATCAATTATTAAGGTACAGGAAAGATTTAAGACTGCATGCAAAAAATGACGACATTATGCCAAAAAGTTTCTGCGAAAACTGATGTTGAGTTTTGGGTATCAATTTGTGAACGGACTATAGGTTGACAGTTATTATCAGACATTTTAATATTTGCAAATTCCACCTTTCTTTACCTTCATATGTATCAATTATTAAGGTACAGGAAAGATTTAAGACTGCATGCAAAAAATGACGACATTAAGCCTAAAAGTTTCTGCGAAAATTGATGTTGAGTTTTGGGTATCAATTTGTGAACGGACTATAGGTTGACACTAAGATTGATATTAATAGAATGATACCAAAATATAATGATACCAAAATAGACCGATAAAAATATACTATAACCAAAATAGACCGATACAAATATATTAATACCAAAATAGACCGATAAAAATATACTATAACCAAAATAGACCGATACGAAGATATTGATATCAATTAGATTGAAGGCAACAGTTCGATACAAAATATTTAATTTAATTATCCATATGCATCAGTAAACAAATGTGTTATTTATATTCGTGATAGGATTTGTTAAATCGCTTTTCAATGGCTGGTTACTGGAGAGTTATTTACGTTAACGGTGAATTGATTGGTCAGGGTCTTAAACTTATTCCCGATTGGTTGTTATCACACTTATAGATGGATAGTCATTGAAGGACATTTCGATAACTCTGAAAAGAAACCGTTAAGGGAGGTAATCAACAGCGACAGGGGAGATAATGTAAGTGGCTTATGAATATTGTGATGAAGTAATTTAGTTAACAAATACCAACACTGCTGGCGTTGATGATCACAACTTTCCACAACTTAACGTATGTACAGTTCTTCATCACTTCCAGTATTGAAGTTATGATCGACATCATGCTATTAAACTGTCTGATTTTACTTTCTTGTTATATTTTTCAGTTTCCCCTCTGTTTTTTTTCCAGTTGTAAGATTGTATTCCAGTTTTTTCTTTTCTATCTATCTATCTATCTTCCTTTCGAGCCGAAGACGGCACATAGGGCAGAACCACAATCTCAAAAACAGAAATCTTGCGTGCCCAAATGGCACATATTGCAAACATCACTGCTTCTAAAAAGCTTTTTCTTTTGTCAAACAATAATTACTGGCATTTTTTTATGCTTCCACGCCTTCTACAAAATGCTGTTACCGCATTTTAGCAGTCCATTGTGTTCTCATAGTATTTGTATCAGGCCACAAGTCTACGGTGACAACCGACCTCACACTAGATGATAGTCTCTGACCTTACAGTGAATGAAAGTCCCTCACCTCACAGTGGATGAGATTCCCTGACCTTACAGTGGATGAGAGTCCCTGACCTCACAGTGGATGAGAGTCCCTGACCTCACAGTGGATGAGATTCCCTGACCTTACAGTGGATGAGAGTCTTTGACCTCTTTCCATCTCTCCATTTGTTCCCTTATATTACTAAGCAGATTTCCTTTCTTATCTTTGATAAAGGCGTTGATCTGTTTGTATTTTCCACCTAATTACTTTGTGCTGTTGTACAGCTCTTTCATATTCCCTTTATTTGCAGCTTCTTCTGCCTCTTTAGCTAGTTCATCTATATATTTCATCTTATCCCTTTTAATGCATCTTCTCACTTCTTCGTTCACCTCTGTGTAAGCTTCCTGTGTCTTGGCTTTATTACTTCTCATTAGAAAAACGGAGGCTCTATATCAGTCATCATCATCATCTAGCTGCTAGAAATAGAAAACGGAGGCTCTATACCAGTCATCATCATCATCTAGCGGCTAGAAATAGAAAACGGAGGCTCTATACCAGTCATCATCATCATCATCTAGCTGCTAGAAATAGAAAACGGAGGCTCTATACCAGTCATCATCATCATCATCTAGCAGCTAGAAATAGAAAACGGAGGCTCTATACCAGTCATCATCATCATCATCTAGCTGCTAGAAATAGAAAAACAGAGGCTCTATACCAGTCATCATCATCATCTAGCTGCTAGAAATAGAAAACGGAGGCTCTATACCAGTCATCATCATCATCTAGCTGCTAGAAATAGAAAAACGGAGGCTCTATACCAGTCATCATCATCATCTAGCTGCTAGAAATAGAAAAACGGAGGCTCTATACCAGTCATCATCATCATCTAGCTGCTAGAAATAGAAAAACAGAGGCTCTATTCCGAACATCATCATCATCTAGCTGCTAGAAACAGAAAAAAACGGAGGCTCTATATAAGTCATCATCATCAAGTTGCTTGTCCGTTTTGGAATATAACTCTCATGACATTTACTCTTAATTTTTTCTTTTCCTGTGCAACATGTCCAGCGTCTGCTGCAGTCATTCCCAGCTCGTTCTCTACAATTGTCTACACATCGTCTTAAACCGATAGCCAGCTCAAAATCAGAATCAATACTTTTTTTTTTACCTCGATCCAAAAAGGATATATTTATCTCCTCTCTAAAGGTGTGTCATCATGGAACTTTGCCGATGTTACGGAGTACGTGCTCTGTGTTGAGATATTGCTATGGGACATAAAGGTTTCAAAACTATCAGACATTTCACAAACGCATTGAAAAACACAGCACAGCGAGCCTACATTTACTTTGAGAGAACACTACACCCAAGGGCCGACCACGAAAAAGATGGATTCAAGGAATATTAGAAACACAAGGAAGCATAACAACAGGAGAGGCGAACAGAAGAGCAAAGGATGGATTGAAGGGATATTAGAAACACTAGGAAACATAACAGCAGCAGAGGCGAACAGAACGTTGCACTTTGTCTAAAAGTATCTCTATCTGTAGCCAGACCTCCCACAGAAAGTTGCATTTATCATAGTTTGTCTAAAAGTATCTCTATCTGTAGCCAGACCTCCCACAGAAAGTTGCATTTATCATAGTTTGTCTAAAAGTATCTCTGTCTGTAGCCAGACCTCCCACAGAAAGTTGCATTTATCATAGTTTGTCTAAAAGTATCTTTGTCTGTAGCCAGACCTCCCGAGAAAGTTCCATTTATCATAGTTTGTCTAAAAGTATCTCTATCTGTAGCCAGACCTCCCACAGAACGTTGCACTTACCATAGTTTGTCTAAAAGTATCTTTATTTGTAGCCAGACCTCCCACAGAAAGTTGCACTTACCATAGTTTGTCTAAAAGTATCTCTATCTGTAGCCAGACCTCCCACAGAAAGTTGCACTTACCATAGTTTGTCTAAAAGTATCTCTATCTGTAGCCAGACCTCCCACAGAAAGTTGCACTTACCATAGTTTGTCTAAAAGTATCTCTATCTGTAGCCAGACCTCCCACAGAAAGTTGCACTTACCATAGTTTGTCTAAAAGTATCTTTATCTGTAGCCAGACCTCCCACAGAAAGTTGCACTTACCATAGTTTGTCTAAAAGTATCTCTATCTGTAGCCAGACCTCCCACAGAAAGTTGCACTTACCATAGTTTGTCTAAAAGTATCTCTATCTGTAGCCAGACCTCCCACAGAACGTTGCACTTACCATAGTTTGTCTAAAAGTATCTTTATCTGTAGCCAGACCTCCCACAGAAAGTTGCACTTACCATAGTTTGTCTAAAAGTATCTCTATCTGTAGCCAGACCTCCCACAGAAAGTTGCACTTACCATAGTTTGTCTAAAATAATCTCTGTCTCAAGCCAGATCTCCCCTTCTTCTGTTTAATATACTGAAACCACTTTCTTCGTTGTCTACCGCAATGCTTCGTCCAGGAACCATATATCCCATTATCAATCTTTCCAGCTCACTATGTCTTTTGACGTGACCATAGTATTTTAATTTCCTCTGTAGAATTGTGTTTATAAGGTAGTTCTTTTTAATGTTTTAAGCTGTTATTGTGTCTTCATTGTTTTTTATTCATAATCCGATGTACCCTAAAGATTTTTAACGCATTTTATTTCAATTGAACCAATTTTTCTTCATTTTTGATGTGTGTGTACGTTTGTGTTTTAAATTTGAGCATGTCTTCATTGCTCTCCGACCAATAACCGTGACTGTTCAAAAGTATTTTGTCCACCGTTTGGTATGTTTATTAATTGTATTTTTATTTTGGCCAAGATTATATTTATTTATCATTCCTCTTCTTCTAACTTTCAGCTCCCTGTGGAGCATAGGTCTTCAACAAACATGTTCCAAGTCGTTCTGTTTCTTGCCATTCTTTTAAGATCATTCCATGTCTTCCCCATCATCGTCATCTTTGCTTCTATCTGTCTTCTCAAAGAATTCTCTTTGTCTTTTCCCCTGGGGATTCCAAAAAGGGCCTGTTGTGTAATACTCTCAGTTGGCTTCCGCAGTGTGTGTCCTATCCAGCGCCATCGTCTTCGCTGTATCTCTTTATCAACTGGTATTTGATTTGTCCCTTTTAACCCTTTTTTTCTTTAACATTAGTTAGGGGGAACTGGTTGGTCTCGGGCAAGACGCTAACCTCGAGACAGAGAAGTTGTGGGTTCAAATCCTGGCTGCACCAGTTGGGTTTTTTCTTTGTGATTTCTCTCTGCAGCAACCACCCCTGGTCTCAGCAGCGAGGCCCAGCTTAAAACATCAATTGCTCATGGATGGAAAAAATATGAGTACCTCTCCGAAGATGGAGTTACCTGCCTGTGCGGCGAGGGACCCCTGTGCACACGGCTGCCAGTGAGAAATTGATCAACACGCAAAGTTCAGTTCCTAATAACTAGTAACTTCGCCAGAGTTGGCGAACGCAAAAAAACAAAACAAAAAAAAACTAACCGAGCTTGGAATAGATTTAATTGAGTCAAGAACTGATACACTAATTTGAACCTAGTTAGGTTAATCACAATTTGGAGAAAGATAACTCTCGTGAAATAATTCTGTAGCTGATATATTAATGATAAATATCGGTAATGAGAACTTGCGAATTAAGAAACTCACAGAAGCTGACCAATTACCATCTAATAGTGCATGATACAACTATTGATGACGTTAGTGGGGGTCGTAGGGTAAGCGCGGTATTTAAGGGAGAACTTCCGGTTCGGTACTAGGAAACGCCGAGACCGGGGTAAATTTATCTGGCGCCTGTAAGCTCTTGATTCAGCACGGGAACGTGTAGCATTTGAAATAAAAACAGAAGTAAGGCAGGGATGCCTTCTGTTTCCATTTCTCTTTCTACTGGCCATAGATTGGATTATGAAAATAGCTCAAAACAACAGAAATGGGATCCAGTGGTCACTGACCAAACAACTTGATGATTTAGACTTTGCTGATGACATAGCTCTCCTATCACACAGCCATCAACAGATGGAGGATAAAATGAGCATACTTGATGAGAGATCACAACAGATAGGACTGAAGATTAATTGAGATAAGACCAACATTATGAGAATTAATGCAGTTTGCAATAACCAAAGAAAATTAGGAGAAATATCTCTACTAGACGTACAATCTTACATATATCTGGGCAGTAATATAGATCAAGAGGGAGGAACAGAAAATGATACCAAAATAAGGATATCAAAAGCAAGAGAAGCTTTTGTTGCACTGGGAAACATATGGAAGTCCAAAGAAATTAGGTTAAATACAAAAATAAAAATTGTCAACTCTAGTGTTAAGTCAGTCCTATTATATGGCTGTGAAACATGGAGAACAACAAAAGTGACAACCATGATGATACAGACTTTCATTAATGGATGCTTACGCAGAATAAAAGAATGGAAATGGCAGGACAAAATCACTAACATAGGATTATGGAAATGTACCAGTCAAATACCAGTGGATAAAGAGATACAGCGAAGACGATGGCGCTGGATAGGACACACACTGCGGAAGCCAACTGAGAGTATTACACAAAAGGCCCTTTTTTGGATTTCCCGGGGAAAAGACACAGAGGAAGATCAAAGAATTCTTGGAGAAGACAGATAGAAGCAGAAATAAAGATGATGGGGAAGACATGGAATGATCTTAAAAGAATGGCAAGAAACAGAACGACCTGGAAAGTGCTTGTTGAAGACCTATGCTCCACAGGGAGCTGAAATGTAGAAGAAGAGTGCACGATACAACTATTGATGACGTCAGTGGGGATCGGAGGGTAATCACGGTATTTAAACGAGAACTTCCGGTTCGGTGCTAGGAAACGCCGAGACCAGGGTCAAGTTATCTGGCGCCTGCGTAGTAAGCTCTTGACTCAGCACGAGAACGTAGTGTCATTTGTTGCTGAGGAAACCATCAACTTTGAAGATTATGTCACTTGTTGCAATGGGAATAACCTAAATTAGTTCAATGAAAGTCAACACGATGGCAAGACTATGTGACTTCCTGCTAAAGAAAATATAGCCTCTACAATCTTGCGTCACTTCCTGCTAAACAATGCATAACCTTTATACTCTTGCGTCACTTCCTGCTAAAGAAAGCATAACTTCTACAATCTTTCGTCACTTCCTGCTAAAGAAAACATAACCTCTTCAATCTTGCGTCACTTCCTGCTAAAGAAAACATAACCTCTACAATCTCGCGTCACTTCCTGCTGAAGAAAACATAACCTCTACAATCTTGCGTCACTTCCTGCTAAAGAAAACATAACCTCTACAATCTTTCGTCAATTCCTGCTAATAGAGATTTCAGCATTGCAACATTGCACAATCCCTTGCTAATAAAATATCAGCATTGCAACAGTGCACAATCCCCTACTAATAAATATATAAGCATTGCAACATTACATCGCTTCCTGCTAATAAAGATTTCAGCACTGCAACATTGTGTCACTTGCTGCTGATAAGATTACTAGTCTGCAACATTACGTTACAAGCTGCTAATAAAAAAATCAGTGTGGCAACATTACATCACTTCCTGCTAATAATGATTTCAGCACTGCAACATTACGTTACTTGCTGCTAATAAAAAAAATCAGTATTGCAATATTACGTTACATGCTGCTAATAAAATATATCAGTATTGCAACATTACGTTACATGCTGCTAATAAAAAAATCAGTATTGCAACATTACGTTACATGCTGCTAATTAAAAATATCAGTATTGCAACATTACGTTACATGCTGATCTGAGAGTGAAATGAAATCTGCCCGTTAATTGTCAAATGAACACACACATACGTCAGACGTTCACAACTGTACGAAAACTGCAAATATTAGAACAACTCCATAGAAGTCAGCACCTACAGGTCTGCCTAATGTGCAATAATGGTAAAGGTAAAGTATGAAACTTGAATCGGCATCTTAGCACGCGAGTTTTCACCCATATGTGCTCTGCGCCTACTCAGAAGTGTTCGGAGACTTCTGGATAGTGTCGCATTAAGCATCGAAACTCACGATGCGAGGCGGCATTCCTCACCTTCCCAGAGTACTACCCTGGTACCCAGTTCTGCCAGGGGCTGGTTTTCTCAACTAGGGTACATGGTTATGGAAGTCCCCGGTATCACTGCAAACGAATTAAAATCCATAATTGCTCAACCGCCCGTGCCAGTAGAATCATCCGAATTACTATCTCATCTTCCACACAAAGAAAGGTAGCTGTAGTCCCCTTCATAGCAGTCTCAGCACTCGCCAAAAGACATAAGGCGAAACCGCACAGAAAGGGAACACAGCCATCTGTTCTCCATCATGCGATATCATCACAAGGATACGTGCGCAGTGATAACCAACAACAAATGTATTATAACATGGTACCTACCTCATCCTCGCCATAGCTGAAGTTGTAGACCTTCTTTGCCCTGGCTTTGACGTCATGGGAGAAATCACGATACGTTTGGCTGGTCGGTTTTCTCAAGGTCACGGTCATCAATGCCTCGTATGCTTTCCGAGCTTTCTCGTTCCTCTCGTGAGTGTCCGACTCGTTGAACCAAGGTCGTTCACTGGAGTTTTTACTGCGGATATTTTAAATAGTGATATCAGTTTTGCATTAACAAAGCAGCTGTTCATTAATTGTACAATAATTGAAAAAAAGAGTTCTTAAATGTTGTGTAGAGCGAGTCTTAATTAATGGACGTGAATCAGGGACAGTAGGACAACAGATAAGGAAATCGCTGGAGGCTGTAGAATTGTGGTTTTACAGAAGAATATTGAGAATACCATGGACAGCTAAGAAAAGTAATGAAAACGTCATGAAAGAGGCCTAAGCAAAAAGAGAGCTAATTTCCAATATTAGGAAGAAACAATCATCATTTTTTGGCCATGTAATGAGAAGAGAACAGCTGGAATAGATTGTAAATACTGGAAAAATCGAGGGAAAAAGAAATAGAGGGAAGCAAAGAGAAAAGATACCAGACGACTTAAGAGAATGGCTTGGCAGAAGGTCAACAACAGAAATTATAAATACCTCTCGAGATCGAAAGTTGGGAGAGACATGATCACCTACGTCAGCAGGCACAGTACATGATGATGAGTATACGATAGGAGCCTCGGTGGCTGAGTGGATGGTGTTCAACAAATAAGTAAATAAATAAAATGGAAAGAACTGAACCAAAAAAAAAAAAAAAAAACACGCGCCGAAACAAGACGACGTTAACAAATTCAAATTAGGTGCTGGGGACTAAGATCTTCAAACTTACAACATGACATTCTGACTTCTGAACAAATCTTCAGACTTACAACATGACATTCTGACTTCTGAACAAATCTTCAGACTTACAACATGACATTCTGACTTCTGAACAAATCTTCAAACTTACAACATGACATTCTGACTTCTGAACAAATCTTCAAACTTACAACATGACATTCTGACTTCTGAACAAATCTTCAGACTTACAACATGACATTCTGACTTCTGAACAAATCTTCAGATAATAATCTCACAGCAGATACAGTAAGTAAAGTGCCCCCGTCACGTCAAGTGGCGTATAGGGAATATGGTGTTAATGACTATAACTTTTATAGACATTCGGTACGTTTTTTTTTGTTTTTTTTTTGGGGGGGGGGGGGTAATGTGGTCAGCATTACGCCCAGATACAGTAATTAATCATTATCTAACTCTGCTTGATCTTGATCTTTCCAGCGCCGCTAAACGTAACATGGGGCTTGTGGTGTTTTTTGTAACCCCCCCCCCCCCATCTCTATTCTTGGCGAGATGATCGCTCTTTTCGAATGAGTCTATGCCTGTCAACTTTTCTTCTCTTATAGGTGTTCTGTGTCTATCTATTGACCGTTCGAGCCGTAACCGGCCCATACTGCGTAGACCAAGATACACCTTCTCCTATCTGAATTTTTGTTCTAGCAGTTTTCTTTTAAAGATAGTTTATCAAATCTCGCCATCTGTCTCTGTTCTGTGCAAGCAGTTCTATCTCATTGAGGGAGCCGTATCCTGCTGCTCTTGCCTCTCATCAATGTTCTTCTCAGTGTCTCCCTGGGTCTTCCTCTTCTGTATAGTGGTTCTTTAATTCTTCCTCTTTTTTTTTGCATTCTGATTTTTTCTATAGAAGAGCCTATTTTGACATTATATGTTGTCTCTTCTGAACACATATCCGACATATGTTCATCTTCACTTCCTAATTGAGAACCATCCGCTCAGTTATAATGAAGCCACATCCATCCTCAAAGGTCAGTTCCATGAAAAATGGAAACGAGAACACCCAAAGCATAACGAGAGTGACGGATACCACCAACTATCAAGGAGGATTAAGTCATCATACTTCGCCTACGCACTGGCCACAATAGAATGAGAAATCACATGTTCACCAAATTCAAAATAGGTACTACCAGCCAATGCCACTGTACACTGGACAATATGACTTCAAAACATGTTCTACAGGATTGCCCCCAGTACACAGACCTGAGAAGAGCAATATGGTCCACGCCCACCTCCCTGGAAGAGAAACTATATGGGGCAATCGAATCACTTAAACAGACAGCTGACTTCATGAGAGAGTCTGGAATCCTACTCTGATTGAGTTTTGATCGCAGAAAGAGAGAGAGACTTCCTAATTGTAGATGCAATCTTTGGTTTATATGCCATTTTTCTTATCTCTATATTCCTCTTGAATTAATCCCACCATACACAGACTCTACTACCAACATATCATGCTTGAATCTGTAGCCTGTTTCAAACTTGCAAAACGAGTCTACTATAGGCATCTAGTAGCAAGTGTCTTTCACAAACATACCCTTCTCGACAGCGTTGGTGTCGTAAGAGCCGACTAAGGAGGTTGATCGATGGCTTGACAAGCTGTCATTGTAAAAAGTATTGTTATGGAAACAGCGCCATATATTTTAGAAGCGGTGATCTCTGCAATATGTGCCATTTCGGCACGCAAGGTTTCTGTTTTTGAGATTTTGGTTCTGCTCTATGTGCCGTCTTCGGCTCGAACGAACAATAGATAGATAGATAGATAGATAGATAGATAGATAGATAGATAGATAGATAGACAGACAGACAGACAGACAGACAGACAGACAGACAGACAGACAGACAGACAGACAGACAGACAGACAGACAGTCAGACAGGCAGGCAGGCAGGCAGGCAGGCAGGCAGGCAGGTAGGTAGGTAGGTAGGTAGGTAGGTAGGTAGGTAGGTAGGTAGGTAGGTAGATACCTAACAACCTTAGACTTCTAGATCTCCATCAAAAACGTGTTTCCCATATAACAAATGCATTATAAACTACGCCACCTGTGGCAAACATTTCATTTCATTTATTTATTTAACTCTTGTCTTGCCAACTTTCAACACGTGTGATAAAAATGATCCAACCTTCCTCGGGGTTATTCTCTTGATGATTTTCCAGTCGCTATATTTCGTCTGTTTACATCAGCCTTAAACCTATATATGTAGACAATCCAGGTTTGTTTCCTAAGAAACGCTATCAGAACTTCTAGTCAGAGAAAGATATCAGAACTTCAAGTCAGAGAAAGATATCAGAACTTTCAGTCAGGGAAAGATATCAGAGCTTTAAGTCAGGGAAAGATATCAGAACTTTAAGTCAGAGAAAGATATCAGAGCTTCTAGTCAGAGAAAAATATCTGAACTTCTAGTCAGAGAAAGATATCAAAACTTTCAGTCAGAGAAAAGTATCATAACTTTCAGTCAGAGAAAAATATCAGAACTTTCAGTCAGAGAAAGATATCAGAACTTTCAGTCAGAGAAAGATATCAGAACTTCCAGTTAGAGAAAGATATCAGAACTTTCAGTCAGAGAAAGATATCAGAACTTCCAGTCAAAGAAAGAAATCAGAACTTCCAGTCTGAGAAATATATCAGAACTTGCAGTCAGGGAAAGATATCAGAACTTTCAGTCAAGGAAATATATCAGAACTTCCAGCCAGGGAAAGATATCAGAACTTTCAGTCAAGGAAAGATATCAGAACTTCCAGTGAGGGAAAGATATCAGAACTTCCAGTCAGGGAAAGATATCAGAACTTCCAGTCAGGGAAAGATATCAGAACTTCCAGTGAGGGAAAGATATCAGAACTTCCAGTGAGGGAAAGATATCAGAACTTTCAGTCAGGGAAAGATATCAGAACTTCCAGTCAGGGAAAGATATCAGAACTTCCAGTCAGGGAAAGATATCAGAACTTTCAGTCAAGGAAAGATATCAGAACTTCCAGTCAGGGAAAGATATCAGAACTTCCAGTGAGGGAAAGATATCAGAACTTCCAGTCTGGGAAAGATATCAGAACTTCCAGTCAGGGAAAGATATCAGAACTTTCAGTCAAGGAAAGATATCAGAACTTTCAGTCAAGGAAAGATATCAGAACTTCCAGTCAGGGAAAGATATCAGAACTTTCAGTCAGGGAAAGATATCAGAACTTTGAGTCAGGTAAAGATATCAGAACTTTAAGTCAGAGAAAGATATCAGAACTTTATGTCAGGGAAAATATCAGAACTTTCAATCAAAGAAAGGTATCAGAACTTTCAGGCACGGAAAACATTGGAACTTTAAGTGAGGGAAAGATATCAGAATTTCTCGTCAGTGAAAGAATCAGAACTTCTCGACAGGGAAAATATCAGAACTTCTCGACAGGGAAAATATCAGAACTTCTCGACAGGGAAAATATCAGAACTTCTCGACAGGGAAAATATCAGAACTTCTCGACAGGGAAAATATCAGAACTTCTCGACAGGGAAAATATCAGAACTTCTCGACAGGGAAAATATCAGAAATTGTCACTTGTGTCTAAGAAACCCATCAACTCTAAATATCATGTAATTTCATGCCTAAAGTTGTGAACAGACATGGTCACCTACGCCATCAAGCTGGGTACGTGATAACAACGTGTATTACTTTTCGTCTTACATTTACATTTCTGTTATTTCAGTTGTCCTCTTGTTTATAACATTTCAGCCACGTGATATCCCTGGTGTTTATAACATTTCTGAAATGTTATTACAAAGGAACCAAAACAGAGGTATAACTTATCACAAAGTTGAATAACAAGTACGGATTAGGCTTGCCCTTAATTCATGCTTTATCTTGGTGTATGTTAGTTACGCTCGTTTACAAGACTCCGTGTTTTCACCAGGACATGCCACCTACATCGGAGCGGTAGTAATTGACACGGGAACATAAACAGGAAGTATTTTTCTGGGTTGTTTTTTTTCTTAACTAGTGTTCGGGGAGAGTTCTCGCCCCTTTAAACATTTTGAAAAAAAAAATGGTTTTGTTTAAACGCTTGCGAACCGAGAGCCGCTGCCATCGGCTTGTTAACAGGGTAGTAAGAGTTAAAGGTGTGATAACATATCTAAAACGTCGAACACAAAATGGAATCAGTACCGAAAGTAGATTTTGCTACATTTAGATGGAGGAGACATGTATCCAACTACCACAGTCGTCATCATCATGACTTGCAGCAACATCAAACAGTTTCATTCAAATTAAATAGTTGTCATTTCAATATTGAGACTCAATTTCTTTCCATTCGTACTTTATTCCTTTCTCTCTCCTCTCTCCTTTCTCTCTCCTTTCTCTCTCCTTTCTTTCTTTCTTATTTTGTTCTGGAGGCGAAGGCCTGCCTCACAGCAGCAGAGCTGGAAGTTGTCAGCGAGTTGGCTTGCGCCAGGATCGGTAAACCAAAACCATCCAGACCCTACTCCACCTCTCAATGGTGCCTCTAGTAAAAGACTAACCTGTCTAGTCTGGCCAAACGAGTAGGGATCGAAGAGGGAAGACAACCCGGTACTCAAAAATGTCATGCTGAAGTCGGATGTGTTGGGCCGGAAGGCCCAAATATCACAGTTATACTGTAAACCACAACACAACTCAGACACGCCCACTTAACGTCCTTTTAAGGGCGGATGATGAAGAGGTGTACTCCTTTAGTCATCGGGCGAACGCAAGCAAGCAAGTAAGCATTTCGTTCTTTCTTTCTCTATTTCCTTTCTTTCTTTCTCTTTTCTGTTTTCCTTTCTTTCTTTCCCTCTATCCTATCTTTCTTTCATTTCTTTCTTTCTTGTTTTCACTTCCTCTTGTACCCGTTCTGGTTCTCTCTCCTTTGGCGGCTTCTATCATTGTATTGTACATAGATCTATATTGAATCTTTCAAATTAACGTTTAACTTCCTGTGATCATTTTATCTATTGAATCTTTCAAATTAACGTTTAACTTCCTGTGATCATTTTATCTATTGAATCTTTCAAATTAACGTTTAACTTCCTGTGATCATTTTATCTATTGAATCTTTCAAATTAACGTTTAACTTCCTGTGATCATTTTATCTATTGAATCTTTCAAATTAACGTTTAACTTCCTGTGATCATTTTATCTATTGAATCTTTCAAATTAACGTTTAACTTCCTGTGATCATTTTATCTATTGAATCCTTCAAATTAACGTTTAACTTCCTGTGATCATTTTATCTATTGAATCTTTCAAATTAACGTTTAACTTCATGTGATCATTTTATCTATTGAATCTTTCAAATTAACGTTTAACTTCCTGTGATCATTTTATCTATTGAAACTTTCAAATTAACGTTTAACTTCCTGTGATCATTTTATCTATTGAATCTTTCAAATTAACGTTTAACTTCCTGTGATCATTTTATCTATTGAATCTTTCAAATTAACGTTTAACTTCCTGTGACCATTTTATCTATTGAATCTTTCAAATTAACGTTTAACTTCCTGTGATCATTTTATCTATTGAATCTTTCAAATTAACGTTTAACTTCCTGTGATCATTTCATCTATTGAATCTTTCAAATTAACGTTTAACTTCCAGTGATCATTTTATCTATTGAATCTTTCAAATTAACGTTTAACTTCCTGTGATCATTTTATCTATTGAATCTTTCAAATTAACGTTTAACTTCCTGTGATCATTTTATCTATTGAATCTTTCAAATTAACGTTTAACTTCCTGTGATCATTTTATCTATTGAATCTTTCAAATTAACGTTTAACTTCCTGTGATCATTTTATCTATTGAATCTTTCAAATTAACGTTTAACTTCCTGTGATCATTTTATCTATTGAATCTTTCAAATTAACGTTTAACTTCCTGTGATCATTTTATCTATTGAATCTTTCAAATTAACGTTTAACTTCCTGTGATCATTTTATCTATTGAATCTTTCAAATTAACTTTTAACTTCCTGTGATCATTTTATCTATTGAATCTTTCAAATTAACGTTTAACTTCCTGTGATCATTTTATCTATTGAATCTTTCAAATTAACGTTTAACTTCCTGTGATCATTTTATCTATTGAATCTTTCAAATTAACGTTTAACTTCCTGTGATCATTTTATCTATTGAATCTGTCAAATTAACGTTTAACTTCCTGTGATCATTTTATCTATTGAATCTTTCCAGGTGATAAGAATTGGCAGTAGTTCTGTATACAAGAACATGAAATTGTAGTTTCATTTCATACATTATGAGCTGATATAGTTTACTTGCTTGCTTGCGTTCGCCCGATGACTTAAGGAGGGCATCTCTTCATCATCCGTCCTTAAAAGGACGTTAAGTAGGTGTGTCTGCGTTCTGATATGGTTTACAGTATAAATGTGATATTTGCGCCTTTCGGCCCAACACATCCGACTTCAGTACGACATTTTTGAGTACTGGGTTGTCTTCCCTCTTCGATCCCTGCTCGCTTGGCCAGACTAGACAGGTTAGTCTGTTACTAGAGGCACCACTGAGAGGTGGAGCAGGGTCTGAATGGTTCTGGTTCACCGATCCTGGCGCAAGCCTTCAGCTGTGGGTCGCTGTTTCAGGTCGTCTGGAATAAGATGATGAGCAACGACCAAGATTTACCCATTCCATCACAGATTGATCATGGGTTCACATGGGAGAAACTAACAGACAAAATCAAAGGTCAAACATGCTGGTTTAATGTCTGAGAACATGATCTCGACATTCTGTTTTAGATCTTTCCTCTCACACTTCCGCCGTTTTTCGCATCTTTAATTTGTTACCGTTGACATCAAGATCTTTCACCCTTATTATATGTCAACCGTTGACATCAAGATCTTTCACCCTCATTATATGTCAACCGTTGACATTAAGGTCTTTCACACTCATTATATGTCAACCGTTGACACTAAGGTCTTTCACACTAATTATATGTCAACCGTTGACACTAAGGTCTTTCACACTAATTATATGTCAACCGTTGACACCTAGGTATTTCACACTAATTATATGTCAACCGTTGACACTAAGGTCTTTCACACTAATTATATGTCAACCGTTGACATTAAGGTCTTTCACACTAATTATATGTCAACCGTTGACACTACGGTCTTTCCCCCTGATTATATGTCAACCGTTGACACTAAGGTCTTTCACACTAATTATATGTCAACCGTTGACTTTAAGATCTTTCACACTAATTATATGTTAACCGTTGACATTAAAGTCTTTCCACTGCTTATCTGTCAATAGTTGACATTAGTGTCTTTCACACTATTTATTGTCAACCGTTGCCACTAATGTCTTTTACCCTCATTATATGTCAACGGGTGTCTTTTTATCTTATTTCTGTTGTAGTACTGATAACTCTTCAGTCATTTTTACATTATTTTTTTTTACATAAAAAAGGGGAATTTGTTCTCAAAACCACAGCTTTGTTTCCCTGCTTCATCTGTCGTTGGGACAGCTCCTATGCTTCAAGTTTGTCTTCTATTTGTGTTGTCTTGATCTGCTGTTGTGACAGATCCTACTTCAAGTTTATCTTCTACTTGTGTTGTCTTGATCTACTGTTGTGACAGATCCTACTTCAAGTTTGTCTTCTACTTGTGTTGTCTTGATCTGCTGTTGTGACAGATCCTACTTCAAGTTTGTCTTCTACTTGTGTTGTCTTGATCTGCTGTTGTGACAGATCCTACTTCAAGTTTATCTTCTACTTGTGTTGTCTTGATCTACTGTTGTGACAGATCCTACTTCAAGTTTGTCTTCTACTTGTGTTGTCTTGATCTACTGTTGTGACAGCTCCTATACTTCAAGTTTGTCTTCTACTTGTGTTGTCTTGATCTGCTGTTGTGACAGATCCTACTTCAAGTTTGTCTTCTACTTGTGTTGTCTTGATCTGCTGTTGTGACAGATCCTACTTCAAGTTTGTCTTCTACTTGTGTTGTCTTGATCTGCTGTTGTGACAGATCCTACTTCAAGTATGTCTTCTACTTGTGTTGTCTTGATCTACTGTTGTGACAGCTCCTTTACCTGAAGCTCACTATCTGCTTGAGTTATCTTCACCTACCGTTGTGACACCTCCTATACTTCAAGCTCACTATCTGCTTGAGTTATCTTCACCTACCGTTGTGACACCTCCTATGCTTCAAGCTCACTATCTGCTTGTGTTATCTTCATCTACTGTTGTAACAGCTCCTATACTTCAAGCTCCCTATCTGCTTGTGTTATCTTCAGTTACTGTTGTAACAGCTCCTATACTTCAAGCTCCCTATCTGCTTGTGTTATCTTCATCTACTGTTGTAACAGCTCCTATACTTCAAGCTCCCTATCTGCTTGTGTTATCTTCAGTTACTGTTGTAACAGCTCCTATACTTCAAGCTCCCTATCTGCTTGTTTTATCTTCAGTTACTGTTGTAACAGCTCCTATACTTCAAGCTTACTATCTGCTTGTGTTATCTTCAGTTACTGCTGTAACACCTCCTATACTTCAAGCTCCCTATCTGCTTGTGTTATCTTCATCTACTGTTGTAACACCTCCTATACTTCAAGCTCCCTATCTGCTTGTGTTATCTTCAGTTACTGTTGTAACAGCTCCTATACTTCAAGCTCCCTATCTGCTTGTGTTATCTTCATCTACTGTTGTAACAGCTGCTATACTTCAAGCTCCCTATCTGCTTGTTTTATCTTCAGTTACTGCTGTAACACCTCCTATACTTCAAGCTCCCTATCTGCTTGTGTTATCTTCATCTACTGTTGTAACACCTCCTATACTTCAAGCTCCCTATCTGCTTGTGTTATCTTCATCTACTGTTGTAACACCTCCTATACTTCAAGCTTACTATCTGCTTGTGTTATCTTCAGTTACTGCTGTAACACCTCCTATACTTCAATCTTGCTATCTGCTTGTGTTATCTTCATCTACTGTTGTAACAGCTCCTATACTTCAAGCTTACTATCTGCTTGTGTTATCTTCAGTTACTGCTGTAACACCTCCTATACTTCAATCTTGCTATCTGCTTGTGTTATCTTCAGTTACTGCTGTAACACCTCCTATACTTCAAGCTTACTATCTGCTTGTGTTATCTTCAGTTACTGCTGTAACACCTCCTATACTTCAATCTTGCTATCTGCTTGTGTTATCTTCATCTACTGTTGTAACAGCTCCTATACTTCAAGCTTACTATCTGCTTGTGTTATCTTCAGTTACTGCTGTAACACCTCCTATACTTCAATCTTGCTATCTTCTTGTGTTATCTTCATCTACTGTTGTAACAGCTCCTATACTTCAAGCTTACTATCTGCTTGTGTTATCTTCAGTTACTGCTGTAACACCTCCTATACTTCAATCTTGCTATCTGCTTGTGTTATCTTCAGTTACCGTTGTAACAGCTCCTATACTTCAAGCTTACTATCTGCTTGTGTTATCTTCATCTACTGTTGTAACAGCTCCTATACTTCAAGCTTACTATCTGCTTGTGTTATCTCCATCTACTGTTGTGACACCTCCTATACTTCAAGCCTACTATCTGCTTGTGTTATCTTCAGTTACTGCTGTGACACCTCCTATACTTCAAGCTTACTATCTGCTTGAGTTATCCCCATCTACTGTTGTGACAGCTCCTATACTCCAAACATATCTTATGCGTGTATGTTGTCCTCTGGCTTAACGACAAAGCTTCTTGAATCTCTACTCCCACTGTAACAACCTCATACAAGTCAGTGAACTCAGAAACACACATATTAATCACGACCATATAAAGCAACATAATGGTCTTAAAAAGATCAATATTAAAGGGTATAGTTTCTAAATAATGGAGAAAGGGATGACCAGGAAGACGATGACCCGATCCTTCGATTCTTTACATTCAATAGGTTGTGCGGTCCACAAAATAGGTAAGTCGCGGAAATTATTTTTAACTGAATGTTAAGTTATTTTTGGATTTCACACGCTACATGATGATAGTGATGATGTTGCTTATGTTAATGGTGATGATGTTGAAGATTATTATGATATTGATGACGATAATGATATTGATGATTATGATGATAATATTGATGATATTGATGATTACGATGATGATGATATTGATGATGTTGATGATTATGATGATATTGATGACGATGATAATGATATTGATGATTATGATGATAATATTGATGATATTGATGATTACGATGATGATAATATTGATGATTATGATGATTATGATGATATTGATGACGATGATAATGATATTGATGATTATGATGATGATGATTATGATATTGATGATGATGATATAGGCGATGATAATGATGTTGATTGTGACGATGATGATGACGACAATGAAGATGACGACGACGGTGATGATGATGGCGACGACGTTCAACATCGCGACGACGATGACGATAATGATGATGATGACAACAACGACAACGATGATGCTGCTGCTGCTAATGATGATGATAATGAAGACGACGACGATGACAAAGATGATGATGATGACGTACTCTGCCCGATTCACTAAAAATATTGTGTAAAATAAGTCCGGGCGTAAAGAGTTAACGTAGATATCAAGGGACGTAATCCTCGCTCTGATCTAAAAATAGATATAGGAGCAATACACCACGTCACCTGGACTCCATAAACATTTGTTGATGTTGAATCAGACTGACAGATTAATGTTAGTGTTTATTATCAACAGTTCAACATGTTGATAAAAGACGATCCTATAGAAATAATAAGAAAATAAAATTGTGGATTGAAAGATTTGAGGTAGGGTTCTGAGAAAGTGAGTGGAAATCCTAGGGCATGGTTTCAAATTAAGGAGGTTGTAAAGTAAATAGGTGGTCCAGTGGTTTGGGGCTGATGTATAATACACTACAACTATCATCATTATCATCATCGTCATCATCATCATCATCATCATGACCATCATATTTATCATCACTGTCATCACTATCATCATTATCATCAATATCATCAATATCATCATTATTATCATTATCATCACTATCATGATTATCATCTTTATCGTCATTATCATCATTATCATCACTATCATCATTATCATCATGACCATCACTATCATCACTAGCATCATTATTATCACTATCATCACTATCGTCATTATCATGATTATCGTCACTATCATCATTATCATCATTATCATCACTATCATCATAATCATCACTATCATCATTATCATCATGACCATCGTATTTATCATGAACATCATCATTATCATCATAACCATCGTATTTATCATCACCATCATCACTATCATTATAACCATCATATTTATCATCAATTTCATCATTATCATCATAACCATCATATTTATCATCAATTTCATCATTATCATCATAACCCTCATATTTATCATCAACATCATCAGTGCTGTACCTCCTGGCGTTGGTGATTACCTCCCACCATAACTTTCTATATAGAGCTAACAAGAAAATCTATGCTTATCATATCTGCTTGTGACTTCTTACAAAACTTTTTGGTTTCAGTTCTCTCTGATGTCATCTATTTCATTTTCCCGAAATTTTTCCTGATATTCAGTTACTTGTGGGTTATCATCTTTGCACTCCGAACATGTCCATACATGCTCAGATTTATTTCTCAGGAAGCCCCAAAGTGCCCAGCGTCTGACGACTCTCCAGCTCTGTGATGGTTGATAAGTCTTTTTATAACACACAACGTTTCTCGTTTCTGGCTATGGCCATCTTAACTCCCATCTCTTTCATCTGAAGGAGTGACGTAGACTCGTGGATGTCGAAGTCTTGTGTCCTTCCAGTATTTCGGAGGGCATTGATGATGTCCTCCGATTCAATGGTTGACCTTCGACGAAAACATGGCTAGCTAACCTAACCGGTATTTCAGGTGATAGGTGTACAAGAGAGGTGAGGTATAGAATAGCTAAGATGGTAGATGTACAAGAGAGGTGAGGTATAGAATAGCTGAGATGGTAGATGTACAAGAGAGGTGAGGTATAGAATAGCTGAGATGGTAGATACACAAGAGAGGTGAGGTGTAGAATAGCTGAGATGGTAGATACACAAGAGAGGTGAGGTGTAGAATAGCTGAGATGGTAAATGTACAAGAGAGGTGAGGTATAGAATAGCTGAGATGGTAGATGTACAAGAGAGGTGAGGTATAGAATAGCTGAGATGATAGATGCACAAGAGAGGTGAGGTATAGAATAGCTGAGATGGTAGATGTACAAGAGAAGTGAGGTATAGAATAGCTGAGATGGTAGATGTACAAGAGAGGTGAGGTATAGAATAGCTGAGATGGTAGATGTACAAGAGAGGTGAGGTATAGAATAGCTGAGATGATAGATGTACAAGAGTGGTGAGGTATAGAATAGCTGAGATGGTAGATGTACAAGAGAGGTGAGGTATAGAATAGCTGAGATGGTAGATGTACAAGAGAGGTGAGGTATAGAATAGCTGAGATGGTAGATGTACAAGAGAGGTGAGGTATAGAATAGCTGAGAGGGTAGATGTACAAGAGAGGTGAGGTGTAGAATAGCTGAGATGGTAGATGTACAAGAGAGGTGAGGTGTAGAATAGCTGAGAGGGTAGATGTACAAGAGAGGTGAGGTGTAGAATAGCTGAGATGGTAGATGTACAAGAGAGGTGAGGTGTAGAATAGCTGAGAGGGTAGATGTACAAGAGAGGTGAGGTGTAGAATAGCTGAGATGGTAGATGTACAAGAGAGGTGAGGTGTAGAATAGCTGAGATGGTAGATGTACAAGAGAGGTGAGGTGTAGAATAGCTGAGATGGTAGATGTACAAGAGAGGTGAGGTATAGAATAGCTGAGATGGTAGATGTACAAGAGAGGTGAGGTATAGAATAGCTGAGATGATAGATGTACAAGAGAGGTGAGGTATAGAATAGCTGAGATGGTAGATGTACAAGAGAGGTGAGGTATAGAATAGCTGAGATGGTAGATGTACAAGAGAGGTGAGGTATAGAATAGCTGAGATGGTAGATGTACAAGAGAGGTGAGGTATAGAATAGCTGAGAGGGTAGATGTACAAGAGAGGTGAGGTGTAGAATAGCTGAGATGGTAGATGTACAAGAGAGGTGAGGTGTAGAATAGCTGAGAGGGTAGATGTACAAGAGAGGTGAGGTGTAGAATAGCTGAGATGGTAGATGTACAAGAGAGGTGAGGTGTAGAATAGCTGAGAGGGTAGATGTACAAGAGAGGTGAGGTGTAGAATAGCTGAGATGGTAGATGTACAAGAGAGGTGAGGTGTAGAATAGCTGAGATGGTAGATGTACAAGAGAGGTGAGGTGTAGAATAGCTGAGATGGTAGATGTACAAGAGAAGTGAGGTATAGAATAGCTGAGATGGTAGATGTACAAGAGAGGTGAGGTATAGAATAGCTGAGATGGTAGATGTACAAGAGAGGTGAGGTGTAGAATAGCTGAGATGGTAGATGTACAAGAGAGGTGAGGTGTAGAATAGCTGAGATGGTAGATGTACAAGAGAGGTGAGGTGTAGAATAGCTGAGATGGTAGATGTACAATGTTAGCTATGAGTCTCTCGTAGGTTCCAGCTGTGTTACTATCAAGCGCATTGCCTTCTTCCGAGGTATTTGAATTTATTGACATATTTTAATACTGTTTAATTTACTTTGACTGCGTCATTATGAGACGTCATATTTATCATTGCAAACATAATTCTTTATCTGGAGGCTTCGGTAGCCTAATTGGGAAAACCACCCGACTGGGCTACCGACGTGCCGTGTTCTATTGTAGACGAGGAGGAAGAAAAGGATAGAAAGAGAGAGTGAAGGAGAAAATAGAGAGCAGGTCAGAAAGAACGATCCGGAAGTGAGGGGGCGAATAGGCGAGACAAAATGTGTAAAGATAGGTCAAGGAAAAATAGATAAAAAACGTAGTCACAGTAATAACAAAGAGGATAGGCCAGGAAAAAGGCGTGCAGAAAGTGGGAGGTCATCTCCAGACACTAACGGGACAAAGCAATGCACGGATATAAGGAGAGAATTAAATAAACAGAGGCCAGGTCCAAAAGTAGAACAATGTCAAGGGTACCAGACAGACAGACAGACGCGGGGGTGTAATAAAGAGGTCGAAATTAACATGCAAAAACATGAAGGCCATCTCCATAAGTGAGTGGGTGGTCAGACGTACGTGGGCAGAAAGACGCTGATTGGATAGATAAGCCGAATTTAAGGGAAGACACACAACATAGGTTAGTCAGGAATGGTTAGTCAGGAATGGTTAGTCAGGAATGGTTAGTCAGGCAATTGAGAATTATTAGTGAGATGGAGAGAAGTTATTCATAGGGCACACACGCTTCTTAGGAGCCAGTCGGGCCATAGAGAGGCTAACACCAACTAATAGAGTTAGCAGTGATATAGCATAGTTGTGAGTGGAATGGTCAAGACCTATCATGATCAACAGGCAGACGACAGAATAGACCGATAGATTGTAATTAGCGTAAGGGAGGCGCTCGATGGGAGCGTCTCAATTTAATTTAGTGCCTAGAGTGTGATGCAAGTGTGGCCCTGACATTTACATATGTAACGAGATTTTGAAGTGGCATGAATAAAAGCCAGCTAATTTACCATCAAAAGGTGTTGTTCTGTGTTATACAGTTTCATTATCTAGCCTAAGTGTCACGAACCAGTCCACCAGTAAAGTTGTCGCGGAACACAACGCAACGGTCATCTTAATGGACCAGAAGTACTACCAGACCGAGCAAGGGTCAAGCTAATAAGAATCAAATAGTCCGGGGATGTGTATGTGACCTGATTACAAACCCGAACCACAGCATTCCAGAGAAGGTCACACTAACATGATCTCAAGCTAACAGCTGATGAGTAGACGCCACAGACAACAGCTGATCGAATAAACAACAACCAGCGGACGAGCTGTTCAAAGATCCTCAAAGACTCAGAAGTCAATCAAACAATCAAACATCACGCTCTTAAAGTCAATCCCCGCTACACTATTTCCGCTGGAAGCCGTGAGAGTTGTACTCGTGGTTGGAAAAATAAATACCCCCGCGGTCAACCCAGCCGCTGGCAGAAATGGGTACCAGGGTAATACTCTGGGAAGGTGAGGAATGCCGCCTCGCGTCGTGAGTTTCGATTCTTGAAGTGACGCTATCCAGAAGTCTCCGAACACTTCTGGATAAGCGGCCGAGCACATATGGGTGAAAACTCGCGTGCTAAGACACCGATTCAAGTCTCGTACTTTACCTTTACCTTGACCTTGACCTTTACCTTTAATTCGTTCTCTTAGATATTGAGACTAGGATCATTATTTTTAATGTCCATCACTTTAACATCCATCACTTTAATGTCCATCACTTTAATGTCCATCACTTTAATGCCCATCCCTTTAATGTCCATCACTTTAATGTCCATCAATTTAATGTCCATCACTTTAATGTCCATCACTTTAATGTCCATCACTTTAATATCCATCACTTTAATGTCCATCACTTTAATGTCCATCACTTTAATGTCCATCCCTTTAATGTCCATCACTTTAATGTCCATCACTTTAATGTCCATCACTTTAATGTCCATCACTTTAATGTCCATCACTTTTATTGTCCATCACTTTAATGTCCATCAAGTTAATGTCCATCACTTTAATGTTACTCATTTTATGTAAGTCATTTTCACTCTTATCACCACTATTGTTAAACAAGGGAATAACGCTAGAGGCAAAACGGGCACTCTACAATACAGTCTTCAACCGAACATTCCAATATCAGACCTGGACCCTAGATGCAATAACAACAAGAAAAATAACCTCTACAGAGATTAAATGTGTTAGACGAATGGCAGGAAACAGCCTGAGAGATAAGATCAGAAACGAAGAACTTAGAAACAAAAAACTAGGAATAGTTTCCGGCCTTAGAAAATAAAAAGAAACAACAGATAAAATGGTTTGGCCACGTGACAAGGCAGAGTGATCAAAACACAACACAACGAGCCCTCAATAAACGTTGTGAGAACACCAAACCTAAGGGTCGACCACGAAAAAAATGGATCGACGGAATATTAGAAGCACTTTGAAACAACAACAGCAGAAGAGAACAGAAGAGGAAAAGACCGCAAATTATATCTCCCTTCGACGCTGTAAAGTATATAAAGAAGGAAAGAGGAAGAAGAAATAGAAGACTTTAACTCTTAGCGATTAAGCGTGTCATCAACATAACTTAGGTCGTTTATATGCCGTCCTAAGAGCGACATACTGGGGATGTTCGTTATAATTGTTAGTATAATCTCATATACATGAAACAAATATGGCGATGGAACACACAGTTGGGTAGCATCTTCTTTTGTTCGAAATGAGAAAAATAGTGGCCGTGTAAGAAGACTTATCAACCAACACAGAGTCGTCAGTCGCTGGACACTGCGGGAATTGCTGAGGAGGGGATCTGAGCACCTATGGACATGTTCGGAGTGCAATGATGATGACCCGCAAATAACTCAATAACTCAATAACTCTGTTCGTTGGATTCTTTTACATGTGATTTATAGTTCTTAGTTAACATCTCAAACGGTGTGAAGCAAAATACTATTGCAAACAATATAACGAAAAGTTAACCTATCAAATAATACCATGGAAACAAGTTAACAATACAAACCTTAACAGTAAGCCTAAAATGGGTACCGGATTTTTTTCTGGGAAAGTAAAGCAGCCCGGGCGTAATACCGACCACATTACCCCAAAAATCATGTGCTGAAGGTCTGTAAAATATAGGAAAGCTAACACCATATTTCCCTATACGCCACTTGGCGTGACGGGGGTACTTTACTTTTACTAATAGAGAAAATTAACATCACAAATACAATGGAGAAAACTAATATGACAAACATAATAGAGAAAATTAACACTACAAATACAATAGAGAAAACTAATATGACAAACACAATAGAGAAAACTAACATCACAAACACAATAGAGAAAATTAACATCACAAACACAATAGAGAAAACTAATATGACAAACACAATAGAGAAAACTAATATGACAAACACAATAGAGAAAACTAATATGGCAAACACAAAAGAGAAAACTAATATGACACACACAATAGAGAAAACTAATATCACAAACATAATAGAGAAAATTAACGTCACAAATACAATAGAGAAAACTAATATGACAAACACAATAGAGAAAACTAATATGACAAATACAATAGAGAAAGCGAATATGACAAACACAGTAGGGAAACTAATGTCACAAACACATTACAGAAAATAACACCACAAACGAAATAAATTATAATAAAACCAAGAACTAAAAGAGAAAACAAAGCAATGAAAATCAATATCACACAAATACCAATAATTAATGTTTACCAAATTACAATCAGCCCAAATCCTTCAAATCAATAACATCCTTAACAACTCTGATATTGACAGTCCCGAACAAGAGCTCCGAAAATTAAATCGCTGCCACAATCCAGGGACAATACGTAAGACAGTCACCGCCCGCTAGATTGCGTTGCTAATCACACGGTCCTCAATGGGGTTTGTTTCAAAATGAAAGCCACAAACAAAGACTATGCTAATATCTCAACACACGTGGGTTGTATTCTGGAGACTGTTGTTGTTGAGAAGGTGACTTCGATCCGTTGTTGTCAAAACGTGAAAGATGGAATTAGGACGTTGATTGAGCTGTGATAACAGGGAACGCTGGCGTCTGCTTCTGCTGTAGGATTGTAAAGTGCCATGGCTGTTGATATCCAGAATTGTATTTTGGTTTCCAGAACTACAACTACCTGGGACATACTATAACCAATGATGGAAAATGTAAAATTGAAATAAAAAAAGAATAGGTATGGCAAAAAGTAATTTTAATGCCATGAAAAATATACTAACAACAAAACAAATATCAGCAGGGCTGAAACTAAGAATGGCAAAATGTTACATCTTCTCAATATTCCTGTATAGTGCAGAAACATGGACATTAGACAAGAAAACTTAACAGAAAATTTAAGCCTTTGAAATGTGGATTTATAGAACAATAGGTAGAATTGGATGGAAACAAAAGATAACAAACGATGAAGTTTTAAAACAACTGAAAATAAAAAGAGAACTACTAAATACAATTAAGACAAGACAAATGAAACTTTGGGGGCATGTTAAAAGACACAACCGCCTACTAAAAGTAATATTGGAAAGAAAAATACAAGGTAAAAGAGACAGAGGCAGACCAAGACTAACATGGACGAGTAACATCAAAAGATGGACAAGTCAATCTATGACAGCCTGCACCATCAAAGCAAGAAACAGAGTGGAATGGCGATCCATGGCAGCCAACCTTCGTTGCGGAGAAGGCACACGATGATGATGGTTTTGTTGTTGTTGTTTTTTGGTTTGTTATGGAAATCGTTGGCCATTGAAGTAACTTTAACCGCAACACCAAATAACCATAGTAAGTAAAACCATAGTAAGTAAAACTATAGTAAGTAAAACCATAGTAAGTAAAACCATAGTAAGTAAAACCATAGTAAGTCAAGTCCAGGTTCCCTTCACGCCTTGCTAGGCGAATGGGGAATATGTTGTTAGTGACCATATTTTTCTATAACCACGGCACATATTTGGGTGATGCGATCGGTACGACGCCAGGCCGCTTTTACTTCCTAGAATAATATCTTGTACCCATTTTTACAGGCTGGGTAAACTCCGGAGCCTTGTCAGTCGGAAAGAAATTTGCCAATGATGGGGATCGAACCCGTACCCTTTTGGTCAGGAAGCGAGCACACTAACCACTCAGCCACCGAGGCCCCAATAACTATAGAGCCATTACATACTCTTTTCTTATAATCGTTATAGATACAATGGGACCTTTATCTGCGCACTAGATGCAAGAATAATGATAAAAATAACCTCAACTGAGATGGAATTTGTTAGACGAATGACAGGAAACAGCCTGAGAGATAAAAGCAGAAATGACAAATCATGAATAATTCTCATCATGAATTGTATAAAGAAAATAGGTAAAATGGTTTGATCACATGATAAGAAAGAAAGACCACAACACAAAACAACGAGCCTTTGATAAACGATAGGAGAACATCAGGGTCAAGGTAAACCAAAGTCGACAACGAAAAAGAAGGATTGATGGAATATTAGAAACACTAGGAAACATAACAGTAGAAGAGGTGAACAGAAGAGCAAAAGATGGATTGATGGAATATTAGAAACACAATGAAACATAACAGCAGCAGAGGTGAACAGAAGAGCAAAAGATGGATTGATGGAATATTAGAAACACTAGAAAACATAACAGTAGAAGAGGTGAACAGAAGAGCAAAAGATGGATTGATGGAATATTAGAAACACTAGGAAACATAACAGTAGAAGAGGTGAACAGAAGAGCAAAAGATGGATTGATGGAATATTAGAAACACTAGAAAACATAACAGTAGAAGAGGTGAACAGAAGAGCAAAAGATGGATTGATGGAATATTAGAAACACTAGGAAACATAACAGTAGGAGAGGTGAACAGAAGAGCAAAAGATGGATTGATGGAATATTAGAAACACTAGGAAACATAACAGTAGGAGAGGTGAACAGAAGAGCAAAAGATGGATTGATGGAATATTAGAAACACTAGGAAACATAACAGTAGGAGAGGTGAACAGAAGAGCAAAATATGGATTGATGGAATATTAGAAACACTAGGAAACATAACAGTAGAAGAGGTGAACAGAAGAGCAAAAGATGGATTGATGGAATATTAGAAACACTAGGAAACATAACAGTAGGAGAGGTGAACAGAAGAGCAAAAGATGGATTGATGGAATATTAGAAACACAATGAAACATAACAGCAGCAGAGGTGAACAGAAGAGCAAAAGATGGATTGATGGAATATTAGAAACACTAGGAAACATAACAGTAGAAGAGGTGAACAGAAGAGCAAAAGATGGATTGATGGAATATTAGAAACACTAGGAAACATAACAGTAGGAGAGGTGAACAGAAGAGCAAAAGATGGATTGATGGAATATTAGAAACACTAGGAAACATAACAGTAGAAGAGGTGAACAGAAGAGCAAAAGATGGATTGATGGAATATTAGAAACACTAGGAAACATAACAGTAGGAGAGGTGAACAGAAGAGCAAAAGATGGATTGATGGAATATTAGAAACACAATGAAACATAACAGCAGCAGAGGTGAACAGAAGAGCAAAAGATGGATTGATGGAATATTAGAAACACAATGAAACATAACAGCAGCAGAGGTGAACAGAAGAGCAAAAGATGGATTGATGGAATATTAGAAACACAATGAAACATAACAGCAGCAGAGGTTAACAGAAGAGCAAAAGATGGATTGTTGGAATATTAGAAACACTAGGAAACATAACAGTAGGAGAGGTGAACAGAAGAGCAAAAGATGGATTGATGGAATATTAGAAACACTAGGAAGCATAACAGCAGCAGAGGTGAACAGAAGAGCAAAAGATGGATTGATGGAATATTAGAAACACAATGAAACATAACAGCAGCAGAGGTGAACAGAAGAGCAAAAGATGGATTGATGGAATATTAGAAACACTAGGAAACATAACAGCAGCAGAGGTGAACAGAAGAGCAAAAGACCGCAGATTATATCTCCCCCCTCACCCCCTCCCACTCCTAAAATGGAAATGAGGATGAAAAGAAGCTCATCATGTATCGCACTGGCTGGCGTAAGTAACAACGTCTCTCCACAACTTGTGCTCCAAACAGTTTTTTATCATTTCAGCGTTGGATTTCTGTTCCATTCTTGATCGTTTCTGTCATCCTTTCTACTATTTCTCATCTTATATTAACTGTGATTTTTCCTGCTGTGACAACATATTCCAGTATTTCTGTTATCTTTTTTACCTTGTATTATCCCTTCCAATATTACTTTTAGTAGGCTGTTGTGTCTTTTAACATGCTCCAAAAATCTCATTTGTCTTTTTTGAATTGTGTTTAGTAGTTATCTTTACATTTTTAGTGGCTTTATGACTTCTTCATTATTTTTTAGTTGCTTCACGACTTCATCGTTTGTTTTCTTTTCTTTGCATCCAATTCTTTCTGTTCTTCTATAAATCCACATTTCAAAGGCTTAAATTTTCTGTTCTGTTTTGTTATCTAATGTCCATGTTTCTGCACCATACAGAATGTTGAGAAGATATAACATTTTGCTATTCTTATTTTAGCCCTGGTGTTATTTATATTGATGTTAGTATATTTTTCATGGCATTAAAATTACTTTTTGCCATTCCTATCCTTTTCTTTATTTCAGCTTTGCAATACGCGACATACAGGACCGCATAATAAAGTCAGCTTATCCTGGGCTATCGCCTCGAGGTGTTCAATTCTCAGTTATTATTTCACCTATTGATAAGATAATCAGAGAGGCAAGAGCAGCAGGAATCGGCTCCCTCAATGAGATAGAGTTGCTACCATAGAACAGAGACAAATGGGGAGATTTGATGAAAGATCTTTACACGGATTGGAAACTGCTAGAATACAAATTTAGATAAGAAAAGAGTATCTGGGTCTATGCCCTACGGGGCAGCTACGGCTGGAAAGGGCAATAGACAGACAAACAGACAGACAGACAGACAGACAGACAGACAGACAGACAGACAGGCAGGCAGGCAGGCAGGCAGGCAGGCAGGCAGGCAGGCAGGCAGGCAGGCAGGCAGGCAGGCAGGCAGGCAGACAGACAGACAGACAGACAGACAGACAGACAGACAGACAGACAGACAGACAGACAGACAGACAGACAGACAGACAGATAGATAGATAGATAGATAGATAGATAGATAGATAGATAGATAGATAGATAGATAGATAGATAGATAGATAGATAGATAGATAGATAGATAGATAGATAGATAGATAGATAGATAGATAGATAGATAGATAGATAGATAGATAGATAGGATAAAACAAAAATTAATTGCAAGGATAATGTAAAGAACACGATTATTTTTTTCCCTGATTAGAGGACCGTATTGAAGAGAAGTTTTATAAAGGCGAACAAGTAGAGCCGAAACGAGTACTCACCTTGTGAAGAGGTCGATGTTGAAGAAGACGTATTCCCCGTTGTCGAAGTTCAACTCATGAGCTTTGATCATAATCTCTCTCACGGAATGAGGGGAGGCGCACAGGATGATCACTGTGGGGGAAATCAAAACAAAACAGACAATAAGTAAATCATTATCATAATCGAGTACACTGCCTGATGGTGTAGGTTATCATGTCTCTCCACAACTTTCGATCTCGACAGTTATTTAGCATTTCTGTTGTTGACCTTCTTCCAAGCCATTCTTTTAAGCTGTCTGGTATTTTTTTCTCTTTGCTTCCCTCTATCTCTTCGTCCCTCAATCTTCCCAGTTGTCTCAATATATTCCAGCTGTTCCCTTCTCATTACATGGCCAAACAAATTATGATTGTTTCTTCCTAATATTGAAAATTATCTCTCCTTTTGCGTTGGCCTCTTTCAAAACGTTTTCGCAACATTTCTTAGCTGTCCCTGTTGTATTCTCAACATTCTTCTGTAAAACAACAATTCTACAGCCTCCAGTGATTTTCTTGTCTGTTGTCCTATTGTCCATGAATCACAACCATATATTAAGATTGGCTCTATACAACATTTGGTAACTATTTTTCTTGTTTCTGTTGTCAAAAATAGATCGCATTGTATCTTCCTCTTTTTTTTTGGAAAGCCGTTTTTTTTCCTGAGCCATCTGCATCTCCCCTCTGTTGTACATCTACTGTCTGATGTTATCATTGTTCCCATGTTTATAAATGCATTTACCTGAATTAATATATTTTCACGTAGCAATAAGGAAACACATATATTATTTTGAGAAAAGACACACCCAAAAAATCGGAAATCTTGATTATTTTGTTTTTCTTTCAGCACAAATATGAGTTCAATATCATGACGTCATTACTTGATTGAAGAGTTGATTGTTGATTATAGCCCCAACTATCAACAAATTTCCATCACTAAAACCTGAGACCAGAATACTGTGTAGCACCAAGCCCGTGACCACCACGCTACCCTAACGTGACCACCAAACTCATCCAATCACTATACACGTGACCACCACGCTACCCCAACGTGACCACCAAACTCATCCAATCACTATACACGTGACCACCACGCTACCCCAACGTGACCACCAAACTCTTCCAATCACTATACACGTGACCACAACGCTACCCTAACGTGACCACCAAACTCTTCCAATCACTATACACGTGACCACCACGCTACCCTAACGTGACCACCAAACTCATCCAATCACTATACACGTGACCACCACGCTACCCTAACGTGACCACCAAACTCATCCAATCACTATACACGTGACCACCACGCTATCCTAACGTCACCACCAAACTCTCCCAATCACTATACACGTGACCACCACGCTACCCTAACGTGACTATCAAACTCTTCTAATCACTATACACGTGACAATCACGCTATCTAACGTGACCATCAAACTATTCCAATGATTATACACATGACCACCACGCTACCCTAACGTGACCACCTAACTCTTCCAATGACTATACACGTGACTATTCTATTCCTCCCTCACTCGCTCCCACCAAACGTTTCCACATCACGCGACCGACCTCCCACCAACCTTATCTCTCCATTCACGGGTCGTCGATAAAGCGCTCAACAGTTTCTCCACATCACCGGTTTCTCTCTGATATCATTTATCTGTACAATTCTGATAATCGTGCCCCTAGTATCTTCATGGGGTGTGAGACTCTCTATAATCAACAATATTATATACAGCTGTTTGTCATTGATACTTTAGCACGTTTTTTTCCACTTGTACTTTCCCATGAAGGGGTCCGAGATAGTTCAGTGGTTAGTGAACTGGACTACAAAGGAGAAGAGGTCGGGTTTGATCCCAACCGACGGTTTCCGGGTTCACCCAGCTTTTAATGGGTACCGGATTTTTTTCTGGGAAAGTAAAGCGGCACGGGCGTAATACTGACCACATTACCCCAAAAATCATGTGCCGAAGGTCTGTAAAATGTATGGTCACTAACACCATATTCCCTATACGCCACTTGGCGTGACGGGGGTACTTGACTTTTTGTTTTTTTTTTAACTTTCCCATGAAGATAAGATACACCCACTTCTATTTTACAATCAAAGTGTTAAAACGAAACTGTAACTAAAAAAAAAAAAAGAAAATAGTAAAAAAGAAAAAAAAAATTTGTGGTTAAAAATATAATTTTTCGTCCCGGAAACTCTCAGATTTGCGAATCCTCGATCTCTTTTGTTACGAGAATTGACTATTAAAATGTCATCATCATCATAATTGAGTGCCGCCTCCGCATCGAAGGTTGGCTACCATGGAGCGCCATTCCGCTCTGTCTCTTGCTTTGATGGTGCAGGTTGTCACAGACTTACTCGTCGATCTTTTGATATTACACGTCCATGTTAGTCTTGTTCTGCCTCTATCTTTTTTACCTTGTATTTTCCCTTCCAAGATTACTTTTAGTAGGCTGTTGTGTATTTAAACATAGCCCACAAATAGTATTTGTCTCGTTTGAATTGTATTTAGTAGTTCTCTTTTCATTTTTAGTTGCTAAGGCTTCATTTTCAATTAGGAGTTCATCGGTGCTATATAGAAAGGCTTACATTTTCTTTGCTGTTTTCTTGTCTAATGTCCATGTTTCTGCACCATACAGGAATGTTGAGAAGATATAACATTTCGCTATTCTTAGTTTTATAGTTTGAGCCCTGGTGTTATTTGTTTTGATGTTTGTATATTGTTGATATCAAAAGCAGAATAGCTCAGGTCAAAATAGCATTTCAGAAAATGAAAAATGTCTTATACAACAAATCTATGTCAATAAAAATGAGAAAGAGAGTTCATCCGTGCTATATAGAACCAATTCTGACCTATGGAAGCGAATCATGGATAGTAGACAAACAAATGAAAGGACGATTAGAGGCCACAGAGATGGGATTTCTCAGAAGAATGTTGAAAGTTCCCTGGACAGCTAAAAAGACCAATGAGGAAGTTCTCAAAGAGGCCAACACAAAAAGTGAGCTCTTAAAAAACATCAGAAAGAAGCAATCAAAATTTTTCAGGCACATCATGAGAAGAGGAAAGTTGGAATACTTGGTTACAACTGGCAAAATAAAAGGAAAGAGAGATCGCGGACGGCAAAGAGAGAAAATACTGGATAGCTTGGTGTCAGTAAAGTATCTATTTTAAGAATAAGCGGAATGTACTGTGTTCAGGACGCATTAATCCACATACGCTGCATAATTTCCAAGTTTAAAACTAAAATATAACTGTAACATTTTAAGATGAAAGCAAGCAGATGTGTATAGAATTTAACGTTTGCCATAGTAACATTCAGTAACGATTCCAGTTTATAATAGTAACATTTTGTAACGATTCCACTTTATAATACTGAAGGGAGGTCAAAAAGTAATGCACACCACTTTTTTTTCGGAAACTATTCGGGCAAAATGTGTGAAATTTTCAGATTGTAGCTGAACATCCCCTTGACACTACCTATTTTTCAACATAATCTCCGTCCAAGCGTATTGCCTTACGCCAACGCGAAACTAGGTCATGAATGCCTCGTTTGTACCAAGTTTTGTCCTGCTCACGTAGCCATTTTTTAACTGCACGGATCACATCCTCATCATTGTCAAAGTGTTTCCCACGCAGGAATTTTTTGAGTGGTCCAAACAGATGGAAATCTGAGGGAGCCAGATCAGGGCTGTAAGGAGGATGGGGCAGTACAGTCCAAACAAATTTGTTGATTGCTTCCCGTGTTACCAGACTTGTGTGAGGGCGTGCATTGTCATGTTGAAGCAACACATCTGCAGATGGCTTATTATGCCGAACTCTGTGGAACCGATTTTTGAGTTTTGTCAGTGTATTGATGTAAGCTGTCGAGTTGATTGTCTCACCTCTTGTCATTACATCAACAAGAATCACACCATCAATGTCCCAGAAGACAGTGATCATCACCTTTCCGGCTGATGGAGATGTTTTGATTTTTTTTCTTTTTGGTGACTGCTGATGATGCCATTCCATTGACTGCATTTTTGTTTCAGGCTCATAATAATGTTCCCACGTTTCGTCACCGGTAACAATTTTTGACAAAAACATTTCTCCTTCAACACCGAAACGCTCCAACAATTCAGAACAGAATGTTTTCCTTTGAACTCTGTGATCATTTGTTAGGCACCGAGGAACCCGTCGAGCGCAAATCTTTGAATATCCGAGAGTTTTAAAAATTGCGATTGCACTTCCCTTGCTGACTGTAAGCTGTAATGCCAATTGCTGACTAGTGATAAGCCTATCCTTACGAATAATGGCATCAGCCCGGTTTAACATGTCTGTGCTGGTAGCCGAGGCAACACGTCCAGAACGCGGTAAATCATGCAGCTCCACTCGTACACTTTTTGCAGCTTTAATTCTCTGAACCCAGCGACTAACTGTGCTCCTATCGACTGCAGAACATTTGTACACTGCACACAGTCGTTTATGAATGTTTGCCACAGTTTCTTTCTCCGCAACCAGAAATTCTATGACAATTCGCTGTTTGTAACGGACATTGTTGACAAGCTCCATTTTAACGGTTCATAGATTGCGTAATATTTATCAGAATGCTGTGCAATTTGGTGCACATAATTGGAACATGTCATATTCCAAGTGTGCAAAATTTCATATTCCTATCTTTATTATTAGCCGAGAAAAAAATTGGTGTGCATTACTTTTTGACCTCCCTACGTAGTAACATTCTGTAATGATTCCACTTTATGATAGTAACATTCTGTAACGATTCCAGTTTATAATAGTAACATTCTGTAACGATTCCAGTTTATAATAGTAACATTTTGTAATGATTCCACTTTATAATAGTAACATTCTGCAATGATTCCACTTTATGATAGTAACATTCTGTAACGATTCCAGTTTATAATAGTAACATTCTGTAACGATTCCAGTTTATAATATTAACATTCAGTAACGATTCCAGCTTATAATAGTAACATTTTGTAACGATTCCACTTTATAATAGTAACATTCTGTAACGATTCCAGTTTATAATAGTAACATTCTGTAACGATTCCAGTTTATAATAGTAACATTCTGTAACGATTCCAGTTTATAATAGTAACATTCTGTAACGATTCCAGTTTACCATTGTAAATTTCTGTAAAGATTCCAGTTTACAGTAGTAACATTCTGTAACGAATTCAACGTTTACCATAGTAACATTCTGTTACGATTCCAGTTCACCATTGCAACATTTTGCAACGATGTCCACGTCTGCTATTGTAACATTAGCTCTATCCGTACGTTTCGCCACACTGTGTGCCCTGCCGATTTCGACTGCGTACGTTTTGTCGCATAGTGCGCCACGCTCAATTTGATTAGTGTGAACGCCATCAAACCATATTATTATTACATATTTTGTATCATCATGTGATTGGTGAAATATAATACCTTGTTCATCTTTCTTCTTTTCTCTTTTCACTGATACCTAAAAGGTGTCGTGGTTTATATCATTTGTCGTTCTTGTGTTGCTCGAATTGTCTGAATTAGTGATTTTCCTTTGTTGTTACATGGCTCTGTCACTGCATCTATCCATCTTCTTCTTTTCTCTTTTCACTGATACCTAAAAGGTGTCGTGGCTTATATCATTTGTCGTTCTTGAGCTGCTCGAATTGTCTGAATTAGTGATATTCCTTTGTTGTTACATGTCTCTGTCACTGTATCTATCCTTCTTCTTTTCTCTTTTCACTGACACCTAAAATGTGTCGTGGTTTATATCATTTGTCGTTCTTGAGCTGCTCGAACTGTCTGTATTAGTGATTTACCTTTGTTGTTACATGTCTCTGTCACTGCATCTATCCATCTTCTTCTGGGCCTTCCTCTTGGTCTTATACCTTGTTCAATTATCAAAAAATTCATATGTAATATGTTATATGTTAGATAAATATAAATATGTAGATTGACTCTTAAAACCATGAACAATTTTGTCTCTGAAATCTCTTCTGTTATGTTGATAAAAAGCTTCCGTACTGAAAGAGTTAATGTTACGATTTCCGGTTTCCGGTAATAACATCCTGTTACGATTCTAGTTCACCATTGCAACACTCTGCAACAATTTCCACGTTTGCTATTGTAACATGGATGTTACGATATCAGTTCAAAGTTTCCGATAGTAACATTCTGTAACGATTTCAAATCTCGGTTTAAAAAAAAAACACAACAATTTCTCCTCAACATGTAAACTACTGCACAGGTACAGTTTGACACTCAGCACATCCCTTCAATGAAGAATACAAATAACGAAAAAGACATGCGAAGTGCGAATATACCAGCAGACACTATCATCATCATCATGTGCCATACCGGTTGGCGAAGGCGATCATGTCCTTCCACAATCTTCTATCTACAGTGCATCATATCAGTTCTGTTGTTGACTGTTTTCCATGCATGCCATGACACCAAGCTATCCAGTATTTTCTCTCTTTATCGTCCACGATCTCTCTTTCCTTTTATTTTGCCAGTTGTAACCAAGTATTCCAACTTTCCTCTTCTCATGATGTGCCCGAAAAATGTTGATTGTTTCTTCCTGATGTTTTTTATGAGCTCCCTTTTTGTGATGGCTTCTTTGAAAACTTCCTCATTGGTCTTTTTAGTTGTTCAGGGAACTTTCAACATTCTTCTGAGAAATCCCATCTCTTTGGCGGCTAATCGTCTTTTGAGTTGTTTGTCTACTGTCCATGGTTCAGACACGAGATAGTCACGAAAAAAAAGAGAGATCCTTTTGTAAGATAAAACGAGGTAAGAACAGAGACGAGAAGAGAAATGATACTAGATAAAGTACAGCAGGAAATAAGGAAGTAAAGATATATATCGATATTTTTTTTTTCGCCAACTTTGACTTCTGACGAAGTCCCTAGAAACTAGGAACTGAATTTTGTGTGTTAATCCATTTTTCCCTGGCAGCCGTGTGCACAGGTGTCCCTCGCCGCACAGGCAGATAACTCTGTCTTAGGAAGTACTCATACTTTTTCCGTCGATGAGGAATTGACGTTTCAAGCCGGGCCTCGCTGCTGAGACCAGGGGTGGTTGCCGAAGAGAGAAATCATAAATTAAAATCCCAACTGGTGCAGTCCGGATTTGAACCCTAAACCTCTCTATCTCGAGGCCGGCGTCTTGCCTCGAGACCAACAAGTCCCCCAAAAATAATTAGGAAAAAATTACAGCCAGAAAGAAATAGGGAAGGAAACAAAAAAATTTGGAAGAGAGCTCACAGATTGAAATAGGTACAAAAAGAGTTGTGTATATATAAGCGAATATATGCAGATATAAATAGATCTGCATAAGCGAATATATGCAGATATAAATAGATCTGAGCAGAGTATATATTCTATAAAGTAAGTAAAGTAAAGAGCCCCCGCCACGCCAAGTGGCGTATAGGGAATATGGTGTTAGTGACCATCAATTTTATAAACCTTCGGCACATGATATTTGGGGTAATGTGGTCGGTATTACGCTCGTGCCGTTTTACTTTCCCAGAAAAAAAATCCGGTACCCATTTAAGGCTGGGTGAACCGGAAGACGTCGGTTGGGATCGAACCCTACCTCTTGTCCATTGCAGTCCAGTTCACTAACCACTGAGCTATCGCGGCTCCCTAATTATATATTTTACATATATATGATAAAAAAAGAAAACATATAAAGACGAGCAGAGAAAATTATACAGAAGTGCTTGCATAGATATAAAGTGAAAGAGAGAGAGAGAGAGAGAGAGAGAGAGAGAGAGAGAGAGAGAGAGAGAGAGATAATATAAAGATATAAATAGGGGCGGATATAAAGAGAACGCAAAGAAAGAAAGATGGATAAGGAGAAATACGTAAACAGAGAGTTAGAAATAGGAACGAGTAGACAAATATATAAGAGATGAGATAGAAGTAGGAACGAGTAGACAAATATATAAGAGATGAGATGAGATGAGATAGAAATAGTGGTAATCACAAAAAGATTGAAAGATTCATCATCAAGTCAAGTACCGGGCCTACTGGCGTAGGTGATCATGTCTCTCCACAACTTTAGATCTCGACAGTTATTTATCATTTCTGTTGTTGACCTTCTGCCAAGCCATTCTCTTAAGCTGTCTGTTATTTTTTCTCTTTGCTTCCCTCTATCTCTTCGTCCCTCAATTTTTCCAGTTATTACAATATATTCCAGTTGTTCTCTTCTCATTACATGGCAAAAAAATGATGATTGTTATCAGCCTTAATAGCAAAAAGACAGAAGTAATGGTAACAACAAAGAAAAAGACATCACCTCAGTGCAAAATAAAGACAAGTGGAACAATATTAAAACAGGTAAATGAATTTAGATATTTGGGAACTTTGTTAACCTCAGACAGAAGATGTACAACAGAGGTGAGATGCAGAATGGCTCAGGCAAAAGCAGCTTTTAAAAAAAATGAGGAAGATACTATGCAATCCATTTTTGATAAACAATAGAAAAAGAAAAAGAGTTTTTAAATGTTATGTAGAGCCAGTCTTAACATATGGATGTGAACCATGGACAATTGGAAATAAAGATTAACAGATCGGAAAACAGATAAGCAGATCTGTCTACAAGTAACTAAAGAAGCTGACAGATGAAAAGGTAGACAGCAGAAAGAACGAGAAAACGTGATAGACATATTCCAAGAAAAGAGTGACAGCCCAACAAGCACATATGTCAGGATCTACTCACCACTCACCGAGAGAAAGATGAAAGAGTTCGTCGGATCATCCAGGTAACTGTCACAGGCAGGCACAAATAATCGGGATTCGTCTACACAAGGTTAGGAATTAATAAACTTCGTGCAAATAACAAATATTATTCAAGATACACGCAATACTCGACGACAGCGTGTTTGCATACTTGCTCAAGCAGTTCTTACTGTCAGTACGACGCAAACTGACAGGCTGGAGAAATGTGCAGTATGAAGATATTCGCATTATCTTGGGGTGTAGGAGGGACACTGCCTGTGTAGAAATGAGGTATCTTCTTGACTTTCCAACCATGGATGACAGAATCAAGATCTGGAGGGCACGAGCATACCTGAAGATAAGTACAGATAAAGAACACCCATTGCACCAGGAGTTCAACACAGGGAAAGGTGCCAGGCTAAAAAGAGGCAAATCATGGGTGGGCCGAGCAGAAGATGTCATCAAACAGGTCTGTGGGCTTACCAATATCAGCGTTGGTGAGGAGTGGATACCGGTGCCTACGTCATTCAAGGGAACTTTCTCGTGTATTGTCACACTCGACAGGAAAAGTAGGGAACAGAACCCGGTCGTGGTTAATGCTGAGGTCAACGGTCTCATCTGCGATAACACCGATGAGAAAGATGCAGTCATCTATACAGACGGATCTGTAAGACGACACCAAAAGAGTGCATGGGCATTTACAGCACGCTCGGCAGGCAGAATAGTCAAGGAAGACAGTGGTGCATACGTTGTGACCACGAGTAGTATGGCGATGGAGGTGATGGCAGTGACTAAGGCATTCAAATGGTTAGAGTCACAAGACTACACCCACGCCTGTATACTGAGTGGTTCGGTGAGCATGATACGAAAACTGGAGGCGGGCTCTGTACGTAGGCAATGGGTAGAGTCGTTGCAGAAGTCAAAAATACGTAAGGTTTACTTAATATAAGTCCCTGGACATGCGGGAGTACGGGGAGATGAAAGAGCGGACAGGTTGGCTAGCTGTGATGTCGTTGAAGACAGTGAAATAATGAATCCGGCGGACGTCAAAAATGCCCCCCTGGAAGTGGGAAGGACACAGGACTTCGACAACCATGAATCCACGCCACTCCTTCAGATGAAAGAGATGTGAGTTAAGATGGGCACAACCATAAAAGAGAAACATAGTGGGCGTGTAAGAAGACTAATCAACCAACACAGAACTGGAGTCGTCAGTCGCTGGACACTGCGGGACTTGCTGAGGAGGGGATCTGAGCACTTATGGACATGTTCGGAGTGCAATGATGATGACCTGCAAATAACTCAATAACTCAAATAACTCAATAACTGAAATAACTCAAGTAACTCATTTACTCAAATAACTCAATAACTCAAATAACTCAATAACTCAAATAATTCAAGAACTCAAATAACTTAAGTAACTCAATAACTTAAGTAACTCAATAACTCAAATAACTTAAATAACTCAAGTAACTCAATGACTCAAGTAACTCAATAACTCAAGCAGCTCAAATAACTGAAGTAACTCGATAACTCAAGTAACTCAAATAACTCAAATAACTCAAGTAACTCATTGACTCAAGTAACTCGATAACTCAAGCAACTCAAATAACTGAAGTAACTCGATAACTGAAGTAACTCAAATAACTCAAGTAACTCAAGTAACTCAATAACTCAGTAACTCAGTAACTCAAGTAACTCAAATAACTCAATAAATCAATAACTCAGTAATTCAATAACTTAAATAACTCAAGTAACTCAGTAACTCAAGTAAATCAATAAATCAAGCAACTCAAATAACTCAAGCAACTCAAATAACTCAAGTAACTCAATAACTCAAATAACTCAGCAACTCAATAACTCAAGTAACTCAAGTAACTCAATAACTAATAATACAATTATCGCTTGGCAGAATGCTCCTACATCATCACCATCATCCTCCATTATCATCAGCCACATCATCATCTTCATCAGGTAGGTGACATTTGCAGAACGTTGTATTCACCATAGCCCGTTAAAAAAAAAAAATCTTTGTCTCTAACCAGATCTCCCACACTTCTGTTGTCATGTTCAAGGTCTCCTTGATGTCATGAAACCACCTCTTTCTTGGTCTGCCCCTGATGCGTCGCCCAAGAACTATGCCATTAATTATTATTCTTCCCAGCCCGTTTTTTCTTTTGGCGTGACCATTGTATTTTAATTTTCTCTTTAGAATGTTGTTTATAAGCCAGTTCTTTTTAATGTTTACATTTTTAAATATGTCTTCAGTGTTCTTTTTCATTATCTAACCTATCTTAAGGATTTTTCTGCAGAATTTTGTTCCGAATGAATCAATTTTCTTCATTGCTGTTTTCGATATTGTCCATGATTCACAACCATAAGTTGCTATCGGGAAGATGCACCTAAACATATATTCCAAACATATATTTGCACATGGCTGTCATGTTTATTCGCACCCGACAAATAACAACAATGGTTATGGTGGTTAGGTGGTTAGGTGGTTCCAGTATCGTTGAGTTTACGATACTTGTACCAAGCTCAAAGTATCTGGTTAAATCAGATGCGGCAAGCAAAGTTCTATATTATACATCGGAGGTTTCGGGCTGAGCAACAGAAATGACATAACTTATCATTCTCCTACATTGCAGCACATAATCGTACTTTTTAATAATGAAAGAGGAAGAAGAGGAAGAAGAGGAAGAAGAGTAAGAAGAGGAAGAAGAGGAAGAAGAGTAAGAAGAGGAAGAAGAGGAAGAAGAGGAAGAAGAGTAAGAAGAGGAGAGAGGAAGAAGAGTAAGAAGAGTAAGAAGAGGAAGAAGAGTAAGAAGAGTAAGAAGAGTAAGAAGAGTAAGAAGAGGAAGAAGAGGAAGAAGAGTAAGAAGAGTAAGAAGAGGAAGAAGAGTAAGAAGAGGAAGAAGAGGAAGAAGAGGAAGAAGAGGAGGAAGAGGAAGAAGAGTAAGAAGAGGAAGAAGAGGAAGAAGAGGAGGAAGAGGAAGAAGAGGAAGAAGAGGAAGAAGAGAAAGAAGAGAAAGAAGAGGAAGAAGAGGAAGAAGAGGAAGAAGAGGAGGAAGAGAAAGAAGAGGAGGAAGAGGAAGAAGAGGAAGAAGAGGAAGAAGAGGAAGAAGAGGAAGAAGAGGAGAGAGAAGTAGAAGTAGAAGAAGAGGAAATATACATGAATAGAAAAATAGGAGAGTTATATACACTTCTATATTCATATATCCCTTGCTACACGTTATGGACTATATGCATAGTTCTCAAGTTTATTCCTACTATCATAATCATCATCATTCATCATCATCATCATCAAGTACCATGCCTGCTGGTGTAGGTAATCATGTCTCTCCACAACTTTCTATCTCGGCAGCTATTTATCATTTCTGTTGTTGACCTTCTGCCAAACCATTCTCTTAAACTGTCTGGTATTTTTTCTCTTTGCTTCCCTCTATCTCTTCGTCCCTCAATTTTCCCAGTTGTTACAATATATTCCAGTTGTTCTTTTCTCATTACATGGCCAAACAATGATGATTGTTTCTTCCTAACATTGGAAATTAGCTCTCATGTCGCTTTGGCCTCTTTCAGAACGTTTTAACTACACTTCTTAGCTGTCCATGGTATTCTCAACATTCTTCTGTAAAACCACATTTCTACATACTCCAGCGATGTTCTTGTCTGTTGTCCTATTGTCCATGATTCACATCCATATGTTAAGATTGGCTATACATAACAGTCAAGAATTCTTTTTCTAGTTTCTATTGTCAAAAATGGATTGCATAGTATCTTCCTCATTGTTTTGAAAGCTGCTTTTGCTTGAGCCATTCTGCATCTCACCTCTGTTGTGCATCTCACCTCTGTGGTTAAAATTGTTCCCAGATATTTAAATTCATTTACCTGTTTTATTGTTTCTCTTCTTGTCTTTATTGTGCATTTAGGTGATTCCTACCATAGTCTATATAAAGTTGACAAATATCTTTAGAAGGATTGAAAACTGCTAGAATAAAAATTTAGATAAGAGAAAGAGTATATGGGCCTATGCCATATGGGCCGGCTACGGCTCGAAAGGTCAATAGATAGATAGTTGACAACTCGAAAAAAAAATTACAAAAAATAAGAGCACTTTATTAGATAAGAGAAAGAGTATATGGGTCTATGTCATATGGGTCGGCTACGGCTCGAAAGGTCAATAGATATATAGTTGGCAACTCGAAAAAAAAAATTACAAAAATAAGAGCACCTTTGGGGCAATCTGTAGTGCTGCAACTTCAATTTTAAAACCAATAATCTTAGCGGCCATAAATAATGGCGTAATTAACGACAAAAAATAAAACTTATGCGCCATAGCTCTTAAACAAAACGAAATTATCGTTCCTCGGCCGCAGTCGTAAAAATATCATATAACGTCTAATTGCGTTTGTCTGCGCATTAGCACTTCCATTGTAGAGATCAGAAGCTTTAGCGCGGGGCGCCCATTTAGGAACTACAATCTATAGGAGATCCGACACTGTCATTACTTACATCTCTCGTGTCTTTTCTTCATATCAAATTACTGACTCCTTTATACAGTATAACCAAATGTATGAACGGTATAGAAAGAATACAAAGGTGAAGAAGAAGGGGAAGAAGAGGAAAGATGGAAGAGGAATAAAGATGAAAGAAGAAGAAAAAAGATAAAAGAAAAGAAAGATTAAAGAAGAAGAAAGATGAAAGTAGAAAGAAAAAAGATAAAAGAAAAAAGAAAGATGAAAGGAGAAGAAGAAAAATGAAAAAGGGAGAAATATGATAGAAGAAGAACGATAAAAGAGGAAGAACGATGAAAGAAGAAAGCTGAAAGAAGAAGAAAGATGGAAGAAAAAAGAAAGATGAAAGAAGAAAAAAGATGACAGAAAAAGAAAGATGAAAGAAGAAAAAAGATGACAGAAAAAGAAAGATGAAAGAAGAAGAAAGATGAAAAAAGAAGAAGAAAGCTGTAAGAGGGAGAAATGTGAAAGACGAAGAAAGATAAAAGTAGAAGAAAGATAAAAGTAGAAGAAAGTTAAAGAAGAAGAGAGATGAAAGAAGAAGTTGAAAGAAGAAGAAAGAAAAACAGATGTAAGAAGATGAAGTAAAAAGCTGAAAAAAAAGAAGAAAGATAAAGGAGAAGACAAATAATGAAGAGGAAGGAGAAGACGATGAAAAAAAGAAGAAGACGAAGACACAAGAGGAAGAAAATAAGAAGAGGACAATTAGGAGGAAAAAACACAAAAAGAAGAGGAAAAAGAGAAAGAAACACAAAAAGAAGAGGAAAAAAAGAAAGAAACACAAAAAGAAGAGAAAAAAGAGGAAGAAACACAAAAAGAAGAGAAAAAAGAGAAAGAAACACAAAAAGAAGAGAAAAAAGAGGAAGAAACACAAAAAGAAGAGAAAAAAGAGGAAGAAACACAAAAAGAAGAGAGAAAAGAGAAAGAAACACAAAAAGAAGAGAAAAAAGAGGAAGAAACACAAAAAGAAGAGAAAAAAGAGAAAGAAACACAAGAAGAGGAAAAAGTAGAAGAAAAAGAGGATGAACTCATGATAAATGAAGAGGAAATGTTTGTGACACTCGTCCAGCAGAATCCAAGAGGATAGTGCTGTCCTCCTCAATACCAATTTGTGTGAGATCAGTAAGCGTTGTCCAGTCTAAAACAAGACCTCGGGCACAGTTGCTTGTCAATGATACTTTAATTTCACTGCTCGTATCTTTCCAAGAAGATAAAATATACACATTTCTTCTATTTTACATTCAAAGTGATAAGAAAAAGCACTATCTTAAAATAGGAATTGACCCTTTTTTTTATTTCCTTTCTTGAGTATCTAACATATTATAGCCATGTAGTTAGACCTGTTTACATATCTTCATATATATTTTTTGTATTGTTTGTTGTTCCAGCTGAAGGGCTACTTGGCCGAAACGTCGACTTTTGTTTTGTCCATTACCACGTAAAGCTGTCACTACACCATTTTTTCTTCTTTTTTTTTAAAAAAATTTTCATCATCATCATCTAGTGCTGGGCCTACTGGCGTAGGTGATCATGTCTCTCCACAACTTTCAATCTCGACAGTTGCTTATCATTTCTGTTGTTGACCTTCTGCCAAGCCATTCTCTTAAGCTGTCTGGTATTTTTTCTCTTTGCTTTCCTCTATCTCTTCGTCCCTCAATTTTCCCAGTTGTTACAATATATTTCAGTTGTTCACTTCTCATTACATGGCCAAAAAATGATGATTGTTTCTTCCTAACATTGGAAATTAGCTCTCTTTTTGCTTTGGCCTCATTCAGAACATTTTCATTACTCTTCTTAGATATCAATGGTATTCTCAACATTCTTCTATAAAACCACATTTCTACAGACTCCAGTGATTTTCTTGTCTATTGTCCTATTGTCCATGCTTCACATCCAAATGTTAAGACTGGCTCTACATAACATTTAAGAGCTCTTTTTCTTGTTTCTATTGTCAACAAATGATTGCATAGTATCTTCCTCGTTTTCTGGATAGCTTTTTTGCCTGAGCCATTCGGCATCTCACCTCTTTTTTTTAGTGTTGCTATTATCAACAGCTTTACAGCAGCTTCGCATCTATATGCATCTAAGTGCATCTTGATGCCGTTACATTTTAAAATGTAACAACTGTTGTGGTTAAAAATTGATTATTGCATCTCCCGAAACTCTCAGATGTGCCAATCTGATATTTTTGTTACGAGCATTACCTACTAAAATATCGTTCACACATAAATATTGACTTTAGCTCATGAATGGTTGTTGTTATGTTTTGTGTCACAAGTTGAAACCACTTCCATAAAATAACAATTGTAAGAGTGAGGGGGATGTACTGGGCTTATGACATCTTCTCCCATAAACGCTGGGGAAAAAAATCCAGGATTGGAATTAAAATGCCACTTTGGGATGAAAACAAACAACTGTGGTGGAGTGTCCGTTGTGTCGACGTTTCCCTTGCTCATTAGTCAGGAGTTAAGCTGTTGTGTCGATGTTTGACTTCTTGATTAGTCAGGAGGTAAACTGTTGTGTCGATGTTTGACTTCTTGATTAGTCAGGAGGTAAGCTGTTGTGTCGATGTTTGACTTCTTGATTAGTCAGAAGGTAAGCTGTTGTGTCGATGTTTGACTTCTTGATTAGTCAGAAGGTAAGCTGTTGTGTCGATGTTTGATTTCTTGATTAGTCAGGAGGTAAGCTGTTGTGTCGATGTTTGACTTCTTGATTAGTCAGAAGGTAAGCTGTTGTGTCGATGTTTGACTTCTTGATTAGTCAGAAGGTAAGCTGTTGTGTCGATGTTTGACTTCTTGATTAGTCAGAAGGTAAGCTGTTGTGTCGATGTTTGACTTCTTGATTAGTCAGAAGGTAAGCTGTTGTGTCGATGTTTGATTTCTTGATTAGTCAGAAGGTAAGCTGTTGTGTCGATGTTTGACTTCTTGATTAGTCAGAAGGTAAGCTGTTGTGTCGATGTTTGACTTCTTGATTAGTCAGAAGGTAAGCTGTTGTGTCGATGTTTGATTTCTTGATTAGTCAGGAGGTAAGCTGTTGTGTCGATGTTTGACTTCTTGATTAGTCAGAAGGTAAGCTGTTGTGTCGATGTTTGACTTCTTTATTAGTCAGGAGTTAAGCTGTTGTGTCGATGTTTTACTTCTTGATTAGTCAGGAGGTAAGCTGTTGTGTCGATGTTTGATTTCTTGATTAGTCAGGAGTTAAGCTGTTGTGTCGATGTTTGACTTCTTGATTAGTCAGAAGGTAAGCTGTTGTGTCGATGTTTGATTTCTTGATTAGTCAGGAGGTAAGCTGTTGTGTCAATGTTTGACTTCTTGATTAGTCAGAAGGTAAGCTGTTGTGTCGATGTTTGATTTCTTGATTAGTCAGAAGGTAAGCTGTTGTGTCGATGTTTCCCTTGCTCATTAGTCAGGAGGTAAGCTGTTGTGTCGATGTTTGACTTCTTGAATAGTCAGAAGGTAAGCTGTTGTGTCGATGTTTCCCTTGCTCATTAGTCAGAAGGTAAGCTGTTGTGTCGATGTTTGACTTCTTGATTAGTCAGAAGGTAAGCTGTTGTGTCGATGTTTGACTTCTTGATTAGTCAGAAGGTAAGCTGTTGTGTCGATGTTTGACTTCTTGATTAGTCAGGAGGTAAGCTGTTGTGTCGATGTTTGACTTCTTGATTAGTCAGAAGGTAAGCTGTTGTGTCGATGTTGACTTCTTGATTAGTCAGAAGGTAAGCTGTTGTGTCGATGTTTGACTTCTTGATTAGTCAGAAGGTAAGCTGTTGTGTCGATGTTTGATTTCTTGATTAGTCAGGAGGTAAGTTATTGTGTCGATGTTTGACTTCTTGATTAGTCAGGAGTTAAGCTGTTGTGTCGATGTTTGACTTCTTTATTAGACAGGAGTTAAGCTGTTGTGTCGATGTTTGACTTCTTGATTAGTCAGAAGGTAAGCTGTTGTGTCGATGTTTGACTTCTTGATTAGTCAGGAGGTAAGTTATTGTGTCGATGTTTGACTTCTTGATTAGTCAGAAGGTAAGTTATTGTGTCGATGTTTGATTTCTTGATTAGTCAGGAGGTAAGCTGTTGTGTCGATGTTTGACTTCTTGATTAGTTAGAAGGTAAGCTGTTGTGTCGATGTTTGACTTCTTGATTAGTCAGAAGGTAAGCTGTTGTGTCGATGTTTGACTTCTTGATTAGTCAGAAGGTAAGCTGTTGTGTCGATGTTTGACTTCTTGATTAGTCAGAAGGTAAGCTGTTGTGTCGATGTTTGATTTCTTGATTAGTTAGGAGGTAAGCTGTTGTGTCGATGTTTGATTTCTTGATTAGTCAGGAGGTAAGCTGTTGTGTCGATGTTTCACTTCTTGATTAGTCAGGAGTTAAGCTGTTGTGTCGATGTTTGACTTCTTGATTAGTCAGGAGGTAAGCTGTTGTGTCGATGTTTGACTTCTTGATTAGTCAGGAGTTAAGCTGTTGTGTCGATGTTTGATTTCTTGATTAGTCAGGAGGTAAGCTGTTGTGTCGATGTTTGATTTCTTGATTAGTCAGGAGTTAAGCTGTTGTGTCGATGTTTGACTTCTTGATTAGTCAGGAGTTAAGCTGTTGTGTTGATGTTTGACTTCTTGATTAGTCAGGAGTTAAGCTGGTGTGTCGATGTTTGATTTCTTGATTAGTCAGGAGGTAAGCTGTTGTGTCGATGTTTGATTTCTTGATTAGTCAGGAGGTAAGCTGTTGTGTCGATGTTTGACTTCTTGATTAGTCAGGAGTTAAGTTGTTGTGTCGATGTTTGACTTCTTTATTAGTCAGGAGTTAAGCTGTTGTGTCGATGTTTGACTTCTTGATTAGTCAGGAGGTAAGCTGTTGTGTCGATGTTTGATTTCTTGATTAGTCAGGAGGTAAGCTGGTGTGTCGATGTTTGATTTCTTGATTAGTCAGGAGGTAAGCTGGTGTGTCGATGTTTGATTTCTTGATTAGTCAGGAGGTAAGCTGTTGTGTCGATGTTTGATTTCTTGATTAGTCAGGAGTTAAGCTGTTGTGTCGATGTTTGATTTCTTGATTAGTCAGGAGGTAAGCTGTTGTGTCGATGTTTCCCTTGCTCATTAGTCAGGAGGTAAGCTGTTGTGTCGATGTTTGACTTCTTGATTAGTCAAGAGGTAAGCTGTTGTGTCGATGTTTGATTGGCTCATTAGTCAGGAGGTAAGTTATTGTGTCGATGTTTGAATTCTTGATTAGTCAGGAGGTAAGCTGTTGTGTCGATGTTTGACTTCTTGATTAGTCAGGAGGTAAGTTATTGTGTCGATGTTTGATTGGCTCATTAGTCAGGAGGTAAGTTATTGTGTCGATGTTTGATTGTCTCATTAGTCAGGAGGTAAGTTATTGTGTCGATGTTTGATTGGCTCATTAGTCAGGAGGTAAGTTATTGTGTCGATGTTTGACTTCTTGATTAGTCAGGAGGTAAGTTATTGTGTCGATGTTTGATTGGCTTATTAGTCAGGAGGTAAGTTATTGTGTCGATGTTTGATTGGCTCATTAGTCAGGAGGTAAGTTATTGTGTCGATGTTTGATTGGCTTATTAGTCAGGAGGTAAGTTATTGTTTCGATGTTTGACTGGCTCATTAGTCAGGATGTAAGTTATTGTGTCGATGTTTGACTGGCTCATTAGTCAGGATGTAAGTTATTGTGTCGATGTTTGATTGGCTCATTATTCAGGAGGTACGTTATTGTGTCGATATTTGACTGGCTCATTAGTCAGGAGGTAAGTTATTGTGTCGATGTTTGATTGGCTTATTAGTCAGGAGGTAAGTTATTGTGTCGATGTTTGATTGGCTCATTAGTCAGGATGTAAGTTATTGTGTCGATGTTTGACTGGCTCATTGGTCAGGAGGTAAGCTGTTACTTTTGTAAATCATCTCTGAATGACTTCTCCATCTGTGAAAATGACTCTGAACATCTGGCAAGTGATCGCACATCATGGAGAGCATGTATAAGGAATGGTATAACATCAATTGAGACTGTGCAAAGGCAACACTTTGATGAGAAAAGACTCATGAAAAAGGATGGAAAACCCTGTGGATCAGCGAGCCTGACTTGTTCATTCTGTGACCGTGTGTGTTTGTCAAACATTGGTAGAATTAGCCACGAGAGAAGCTGTTCGACAAAAACAAAACCTCAAAAAAAAAAAATATATATATATATACAATAGCCTCCATTAGACCGTCTGACAGGACGAAAAGGGCAATATAAGCTGTTGTGTCGATGTTTTCAGCTGTACAGGATGACGTCATTTATTTGTTAGTTTGTTGTACCCATAGCAATGTTGTATCGCAATGCGGGACGAATAGCACCAAACTTTTATATAGCAGATAGATTTATATTAATCCTTCGTGTGTGATATCGTCTCCACGTTTGCTCGTCGTATGATCTACTGATGACTTCCGGTCAATATGGCGGATACGCGGCAGGAATAATTGAGGCTTTGTCTGAAAAGTGTTCCTTGTTGCAGTTTCCTCATATAACAAGGTAGGATTGCTGCCGGAGCTACTGAGTTTAGTGTTCTGTGCACACCGTGAGCTGTGTTTCTCATTCGGATCGTGTTTCGATATCTCGATTGCTTACAATGAGTGATGATATCGTATGACGAAGGACAGGTTCAGCTGCGCTCACTTTCGGTGCCGCTTTGGCCTTATGTATTTTTACCGTATGCTGTAGCTGCTATGATGGAGACTGCAGCTGCCTTTCTTTATTTGGATCCTCCAATGAGATGACTTTCATTCGGATGATTCCACTGGCTCGGATGGTTTAGAAATTATGGATTTTAATTCTTTTGCAGTGATGCCGGGGCATTCGAAGTCATCGTGGGAATGAAGGGGTCACTTTAAAATAAAAAACAACTTAAATACGAGATATATACGCCAGCACTCGCCGTTTGAGCTTTTTTTGTACAAGGAAAAATATGGAAGTCCAAAGAAATTAGGTTAAATACAAAAATTAAAATTTTCAACTCCAATGTTAAGTCAGTCTTATTATATGGCTGTGAAACATGGAGAACAACAAAATTGACAATCATGAAGATACAGATTTTCATTAATGGATGCTTAATCAGAATAAAAGGATGGAAATGGCAGGACAAAATCACTAACATAGAATTATGGAAATGTACCAGTCAAATACCTGTGGATAAAGAGATACAGCGAAGACAATGGCGCTGGATAGGACACACACTACGGAAGCCAACTGAGAGTATTACACAACAGGCCCTTTTTTGGAATCCCCAGGGGAAAAGACAAAGAGGAAGACCAAAGAATTCTTGGAGAAGACAGATAGAAGCAGAGATGAAAATGATGGGAAAGACATGGAATGATCTTAAATGAATGGCAAGAAACAGAACGATTTGGAAGGTGTTTGATGAAGACCTATGCTCCACACGGAGCTGAAAGGTAGAAGAAGACTCGCCATATGGCTCGTGTGACAGCCACTGTTTGTTAACGTCACGAGCTGACTTGCGCGTCCAGTAATGATCGATGTAAATGGCAGTAAGAGAAGAGGTTTCCAGAAATGATGGGTTAATACAAGACGCCAGAGATTCTAGACTTCTCAGCTGTGGCATTACTCAAGTGTTCAGATATCAAGATGACGAGGGGACGGAATGTGATAAATAGTTGATGCCAACTCTCTGTTATCAGTGTCAGACATGGACAGAGGAAGGTTGTACCATGAGAGATGGGGCGTTGGAGATGAGGAATAAATGTTGTCTCAGGGTGGATGTTTGTTATTGGAGCTACACATGATTTCTAATATGTACATTAAGAGAGATGAGGAATAAATGTTGTCTCAGGGTGGATGTTTGTTATTGGAGCTACACATGATTTCAAATATGTACAGTAAGAGAGATGCAGAGAGAGATACAGATAGATACAGATATAGAAAGATGTACATAGAGACAGAGATACAGGTAGAGACAGAGATACAGGTAGAGAGAGAGATACAGGTAGAGAGAGAGATACAGGTAGAGACAGAAATACAGATAGAGAGAGATATACAGATAGAGACAGAGGTACAGAGAGAAATGGAGCGATACACAGAGATGCAGACAGAGACAGCAAGAACCATCCTACAATGATAGATCCCCGGCCGTACGACGGAGCTCGTGCACGTGGGTCAGGTTTCTCCTCGGAGATCATCGATATTTGGAGGGGAACATCGGATCAGCTTTCGATCAGTGTGGTGATGTTGATGGTAACATAACATAACATAAGATAAGATAAAATAAGATAAGATAAGATAAGATAAGATAAGATAAGATAAGATAAGATAAGATAAGATAAGATAACATAACATAACATAACACAACATAACATAAGATAAGATAACATAACATAACACAACATAAGACAAGATAACATAACATAACACAACATAAGATAACATAACATAACATAACATAACATAAGATAACATAACATAACACAACATAAGATAAGATAATATAACACAACATAAGATAAGATAACATAACATAAAACAACATAAGATAAGATAACATAACACAACATAAGATAGATAACATAACATAACACAACATAAGATAAGATAACACAACATAAGATAAGATAACATAACACAACATAAGATAAGATAACATAACATAACACAACATAAGACAAGATAACATAACACAACATAAGATAAGATAAGATAAGATAAGATAACATAACATAACACAACATAAGATAAGATAAGATAAGATAAGATAAGATAAGATAAGATAAGATAAGATAAGATAACATAACACAACATAAGATAACATAACATAACATAAAACAACATAAGATAAGATAAGATAACATAACACAACATAAGATAAGACAACATAAAATAACACAACATATCATAAAACAATATAAGATAAAACAACATAAGATAAGATAAGATAAGAAAACATAACATAACACACATAAGATAAGATAAGATAAGATAAGATAAGATAAGATAAGATAAGATAAGAAAACATAACATAACATAACATAACAATCCTATCAGAAATTCCTACAAGAATTAGTACAAAAAACAAAATTATTGACAGAATCATCTTTTAACTTCTCCCCACCAACAAAAACAGAAAAACGCATTTCCTTGTCAGCTGCAATTTCAAGAAGTGAAGATCTCATTTACACTTTAATAACACCCCAAACAGATCCAGAGTAAATTACCGCAGCTCCTGCCCGGGTAAATCTGTTCCAAATTACTCAATAATGCTGCTCGACATTTAATACAAATTACCACTTCTTAAAGCCGTCAATACTTGTTGACACAGTCAATGTTTGTCTGTGCAGGCCACGTTACAAACATTACGTAGGGAACAGACCGCAGAGTTTGTCTCAGTGATTTATTTCATAGGGAGGGGTATGTTAACAGCATTCGGGGTGGGGGGGGGGGGGGGGGGGGGAGAGGCAAATAATCAACCATCATCAACATCATGTGCCATACCGGTTGGCGTAGGCGATCATGTCCTTCCACAATCTTCTATAAACAGTGCATCGTATCAGTTCTGTTGTTGACTGTTTGCCATGCCATGACACCAAGCTATCTAGTATCTTCTCTCTTTGTCGACCGCGATCGTCTCTTTCCTAGTATTTTGGTAGTTGTAACCAAGTCATAACTAAAAAAGAAAAAGAGTTCTTAAATGTTACGTAGAGCCAGTCTTAACTTATGGATGCGAGTCATGGACAATAGGACAACAGACAAGAAAATCACTGGAGTCTGTAGAAATGTGGTTTTACAGAAGAATGTTGAGAATACCATGGACAGCTAAGAAGAGTAATGAAGAGGTTCTGAGAGAGGTCAAAGCAAAAAGAGAGCTAATTTCCAATATTAGGAAGAAACAATCATCATTTTTTGGCCATGTAATGAGAAAAGAACAACTTGAATACATTGTAACAACTGGAAAAATTGAGGGACGAAGAGATAGAGGGAAGTAAAGAGAAAAAATAACAGACAGCCTAAGAGAATGACTTGGCAGAATGTCAACAACAGAAATGATAAATAGCTGCCGAGATCGAAAGTTGTGGAGAGACATGATCACCTACGCCACTAGGCCCGGTAAACCAAGTGCTCTAATTTTCCTCTTCTCATGATGTGCCCAAAAATATTGATTGTTTTTTTTTTAATGATGTTTTTTTTAGCAGCTCCCTTTTTGTGTTATAATATAATAATCAACACACAACAAAAAAAATATATGGTCCGAAGCAGGGTCGAACCCATAATTCTTGGCACAGTGCCTTGCCACGAGAAACCAAACACTAGAGCACACGACCAACTCAGCTACCTGCAAAATAGCTATCATTGGCGATGTCTTTCACGCAGGTGTTCTCATGACTATAGCATAGGGTTGCGATCACAACTCGAGAATTATTTATGTATCTGTATTTTCCTATTAAGACAAGTATCTCCCGGATAGGGTAGGGCTGAATACTAGCGTTGCAGAGAAACAGTTATAGGACGAAACAGCACGAATGGTAGTTTCCAGTGGTTTAGACTGGAGACAAATAATAATAAATGAATATTATTATAGAGGGAAACTTCCGAGGGGACAGATCAGCGATTAACTTCAGGGAAAGAGGATTGTATACAGCACTTGGAAAAAATTACAAATAATCAACAACAGAAAAAAAACAAAACAAAGAACAATATATGGTCCGAAGCAGGAACGAACCCGTACGCTAAGAATGATGATATCGTATGACGTAGAACAGATTGCTGTGCTCACATTCTGTGCGGTTTCGCCTTATTTCGTTTGGCGTGTGCTGAGACTGCTATGATAGGGACTGTAGCTACCTTTCTTTGTTTGGGAGATAGTATATTAATTCGGATGGTTCCACTGGCACGGACGGTTGAGCAATTATGGATTTTAATTCGTTCGCAGTGATAACCGGGGCCTTCTATAACCAAAACTCCTTGACACAGCAGAATAGAGTAGCGCTGGAAACATACCTTGTCCTCTGAAATGATTCGCTGTTCTGTCGCCTCGAAAGTTTCCCTCTAGAATAATATGTGTTTATTGTTACTTATCTCCAGAGATTGCCTGAGACGTGTTAGCAATTGTGAGTCTTATGTGATGTAGAGTAGCGTAGTGATGGATTTAGAATACAGTAGTGATGCATTAGAATAGAGTAGTCGTGGATTACAGTAGAGTAGTGATGGATTTAGAATAGAGTAGTGATGGATTAGAGTAGAGTAGTGATGGATTTAGAGTAGCGTAGTGATGGATTTAGAGTAGAGTAGTGATGGATTTAGAGTAGCGTAGAGATGGATTAGAGTAGAGTAGTGATGGATTTAGAGTAGCGTAGTGATGGATTTAGAGTAGAGTAGTGATGAATTTAGAGTAGAGTAGTGATGGATTTAGAGTAGCGTAGAGATGGATTAGAGTAGAGTAGTGATGAATTTAGAGTAGAGTAGTGATGGATTTAGAGTAGCGTAGAGATGGATTAGAGTAGAGTAGTGATGGATTTAGAGTAGCGTAGTGATGGATTTAGAGTAGAGTAGTGATGAATTTAGAGTAGAGTAGTGATGGATTTAGAGTAGAGTAGTGATAGATTAGAGTAGAGTAGTGATGGATTAGAGTAGAGTAGTGATGGATTAGAGTAGAGTAGTGATGGATTAGAGTAGAGTAGTGATGGATTAGAGTAGAGTAGAGATGGATTAGAGTAGAGTAGTGATGGATTAGAATAGAGTAGTGATGGATTAGAATACAGTAGTGATGGATTAGAGTAGAGTAGTGATGGATTAGAGTAGAGTAGTGATGGATTTAGAATAGAGTAGTGATGGATTAGACTAGAGTAGTGATGGATTACAGTAGAGTAGTGATGGATTAGAGTAGAGTAGTGATGGATTAGAGTAGAGTAGTCATTGATTAGAGTAGAGTAGTGATGAAATAGAGTAGACTAGTGATGGATTAGAGTAGAGTAGTGATGGAATAGAGTAAAGTAGTGATGGAATAGAGTAGACTATTGATGGATTAGAGTAGAGTAGTGATGGAATAGACTAGAGTAGTCATGGATTAGAGTAGAGTGGTGATGGATTAGAGTAGAGTAGTGATGGATTAGAGTAGAGTAGTAATGGATTAGAGTAGAGTAGTGATAGATTAGAGTAGAGTAGTAATGGATAAGAGTAGAGTAGTGATAGATTAGAGTAGAGTAGTAATGGATTAGAGTAGAGTAGTGATGAATTAGAGTAGAGTAGTGATGGATTAGAGTAGAGTTGTAATGGAGTAGTGATGGAGTAGTGTAGTGATGAATTAGACATAAGCAGTGAAGTGATAAAGTAGAAGCAGTGAATGAGAGGAGTAATGATGGAGGTGAGTAGTGAGGAAAATGAGTACTGATGGAGTATAGTAGTGATAGAGCAGATTAGTGATGATGTGGAGTGATGATGGAGCAGAGTAGTGATTTCTAGTTGATTAGTGATGGAGTAGAGTCATGATGGAGTAGAGTAATGAAGAAGCAGAATACTGATGGAGTATAATAGTAATCGAGCAGATTAGTGATGGACTGGTGTAATAATGGAGTGGAGTAGTGACAGAGTGGAGTGATGAAGTAGAGTGGTAATGGAGAATAATAGAGTGGTGATGTAGTAGAGAAGTGATGGAGTAGAGAAGTGATGGAGTGGAGTGATGATGGACAACAGTAGAGTAGTGATGATGTAGAGTAGTGATGGAGTAGAGTAGAGTAGTGATGTAGAGAGTAGAGTAGTGATGTAGTAGAATATAGTAGTGATGTAGTAGAGAAGAGAGTAGTGATGGAGTAGAGCAGTGGTGGAGTAGAGTAGAGTAGTGATGGAGCAGAGTAGAGTAGTGATGTAGTAGAGCAGAGAATAGTGTTGGAGTAAAGTAGTGATGGAGTAGAGTATTGATGGAGTAGAGCAGTGATGAATTAGAGTAGAGTAGTGATGGAGTAGAGTAGAGTAGAGTAGAGTAGAGTAGAGTAGAGTAGAGTAGAGTAGAGTAGAGTAGAGTAGAGTAGAGTAGAGTAGAGTAGAGTAGAGTAGAGTAGAGTAGAGTAGAGTAGAGTAGAGTAGAGTAGAGTAGAGTAGAGTAGAGTAGAGTAGAGTAGAGTAGAGTAGAGTAGAGTAGAGTAGAGTAGAGTAGAGTAGAGTAGAGTAGTGATGAAGAAGAGTAGAGTAGTGATAGAGTAGAGAAGTGGTTGTTTAGTGTAGAGTGGTGATTGAGTAGAGCAGAGTAGTGATGGAGTAGAATAGTGATAGAGAAGAGAAGTGATGGTGTAGAGAGATCAAATCAGAAATGAAGAACAGAGACAAATTCTATGAATCATTCCCGTCATTGAATACATAACACAGCTGTTTGTTTTCATTTAAATGTGGCACATTAGTTCTATACTTGGACATTTTTCATCTTGTATTAATGAATATGTCCATAGCCGAACACGCTTCCCTCATTCTAAAAATTGAGAAATTATATGGAAGTGGTTTCACTTTGTGAAACCACAGGTGTAAGGCGTAACGTACTTCAGCTGAAGCGAATATTCATGAATAATGTTTTAGTGAAGTAATGCTCGTAACTAAATTATCAAAGATTGGCAAATATAAAAGTTTGGGGAAATTTTCCATTTTTAACCATAAAAATAATAAAAATATGAGATATAGCAGCGGCCATTACTTTGAACATATAATAGAAGAAGCGTGTGTGTTTTATCTCATTAAAAAGGAAACATTGAGGAAATTAACTAAAGTATCATTGACAAACAGCTGTGATAAAGAAGCAAAAGTATAACGTGAAAGGAAGTGAAGGTTTCAACTTGAAATGACTAAGCCACGATTTTGGGGGCGATGGGTGGCAATACATTTCCTTGCTGTTACCACCTTCTCAATATATTTCCTTGCTGTTACCATCTTCTCAATATATTTCCTTGCTGTTACCACCTTCTCAATACATTTCCTTGCTGTTACCACCTTTTCAATATATTTCCTTGCTGTTACCACCTTCTCAATATATTTCCTTGCTGTTACCACCTTATCAATACATTTCCTTGCTGTTACCACCTTATCAATACATTTCCTTGCTGTTACCACCTTCTCAATATATTTCCTTGCAGTTACCACCTTATCAATATATTTCCTTGCTGTTACCACCTTCTCAATATATTTCCTTGCTGTTACCACCTTCTCAATATATTTCCTTGCAGTTACCACCTTCTCAATATATTTCCTTGCTGTTACCACCTTCTCAATATATTTCCTTGCTGTTATCACAATCCAAATACCTTTCCTTGCTGCTTACCACAAACCCATTACCTTTTCTTGCTTTTACCACCTACCCAATACCTTCCCTTACTTTTACCACCTACCCAATACCTTTCCTTACTTTTACCACCTACCCAATACCTTTCCCTTGCTTTTACCACCTACCCAATATCTTTCCTTGCTTTCACCACCTACCCAATACCTTTCCTTACTTTTACCACCTACCCAATACCTTTCCCTTGCTTTTACCACCTACCCAATGCCTTTCCTTGCTTTCACCACCTACCCAATGCCTTTCCTTACATTTACCACCTACCCAATACCTTTCCTTGCTTTTACCACCTACCCAATACATTTCCCTTGCTTTTACCACCTACCCAATACCTTTCCTTGCATTTACCACCTACCAAATACCTTTCCTTGCGTTTACCACCTACCAAATACCTTTCCTTGCATTTACCACCTACCAACAACATGAGCCAATACATTTTTGTTTAATGGATCAACTCTGAGGAGTCAGAATGAGATTCGACCCACACTTCCTTGATCGCAACGCCAGAGCGCTAACACCGGTCACGCCCACTATAGTTGACAATTATAAACAGGTCCGTTTGACGTCGTTTCCGGCATTACTAATTTAACCAAGATGGAGACACGGAAATATGGAAAATAATTCCCGAAAAGAAACGAATGAAATAATGAAAGAGATGAAGAAAAAATATAAATGTATGAGATTAGGAGAATAGGCTACACCCTTTTAGTTGTGGCATCTTATTCATTATAAATATAGACTAGATATCAAAAAGACTACAACTATGATCGTAAACAAAGAAAATTCTCAAGACCTACAATTAAATATCACAGTTGAGGGAACACATCTGGAGACAGTCCAGAGTTACAACTACCTGGGACATACTATAACCAATGATGGAAAATGTAAAATTGAAATAAACAAAAGAATAGGTATGGCAAAAAGTAATTTTAATGTCATGAAAAATATACTAACAACAAAACAAATATCAGCAGGGCTGAAACTAAGAATGGCAAAATGTTACGTCTTCCCAATATTCCTGTATGGTGCAGAAACATGGACATTAGACAAGAAAACAGAACAGAAAATTGAAGCCTTTGAAAAGTGGATTTACAGAAGAATAGGTAGAGTCGTGGTAACTGGAGAAGGTAGAAAGTGGAAGAGAGGTGGAGTCGTGGTAACTGGAGAAGGTAGAAAGTGGAAGAGAGGTAGAGTCGTGGTAACTGGAGAAGGTAGAAAGTGGAAGAGAGGTGGAGTCGTGGTAACTGGAGAAGGTAGAAAGTGGAAGAGAGGTGGAGTCGTGGTAACTAGAGAAGGTAGAAAGTGGAAGAGAGGTGGAGTCGTAGTAACTAGAGAAGGTAGAAAGTGGAAGAGAGGTGGAGTCGTGGTAAATAGAGAAGGTAGAAAGTGGAAGAGAGGTGGAGTCGTGGTAACTAGAGAAGGTAGAAAGTGGAAGAGGTGGCGTGATTATAATATGGGAAGAGTGGATGTAGAAGAGGTGGCGTGATTATAATATGGGAAGAGTGGATGTAGAAGAGGTGGCGTGATTATAATATGGGAAGAATGGATGTGGAAGAGGTGGCGTGATTATAATATGGGAAGAATGGATGTGGAAGAGGTGGCGTGATTATAATATGGGAAGAATGGATGTGGAAGAGGTGGCGTGATTATAATATGGGAAGAGTGGATGTAGAAGAGGTGGCGTGATTATAATATGGGAAGAATGGATGTGGAAGAGGTGGCGTGATTATAATATGGGAAGAATGAATGTGGAAGAGGTGGCGTGATTATAATATGAGAAGAGTGGATGTGGAAGAGGTGGCGTGATTATAATATGGGAAGAATGGATGTGGAAGAGGTGGCGTGATTATAATATGGGAAGAGTGGATGTAGAAGAGGTGGCGTGATTATAATATGGGAAGAATGGATGTGGAAGAGGTGGCGTGATCATAATATGGGAAGAGTGGATGTGGAAGAGGTGGCGTGATTATAATATGGGAAGAATGGATGTGGAAGAGGTGGCGTGATTATAATATGGGAAGAGTGGATGTAGAAGAGGTGACGTGATTATAATATGGGAAGAATGGATGTGGAAGAGGTGGCGTGATTATAATATGGGAATAGTGGATGTGGAGGAGGTGGCGTGATTATAATATGGGAAGAGTGGATGTGGAAGAGGTGGCGCGATTATAATATGAGAAGAGTGGATGTAGAAGAGGTGGCGTGATTATAATATGGGAAGAGTGGATGTGGAAGAGGTGGCGTGATTATAATATGGGAAGAGTGGATGTGGAAGAGGTGGCGCGATTATAATATGGGAAGAGTGGATGTGGAAGAGGTGGCGTGATTATAATATGGGAAGAGTGGATGTGGAAGAGGTGGCGTGATTATAATATGGGAAGAGTGGATGTGAAAGAGTTGGCGTGATTATAATATGGGAAGAGTGGATGTGAAAGACGATAGATAGAGAAGTGGATGTGGATGAGGTGGCATGATGATAGTTAGAGAAGTGGATGTGGGTGAGGTTAGGTGATGATAATTAGAGAAGTGGATGTGGGTGAGGTTAGGTGATGATAGTTAGAGAAGTGGATGTGGGTGATGTTAGGTGATGATAGTTAGAGAAGTGGATGTGGATGAGGTGGCGTGATGATAGTTAGAGAAGTGGATGTGGGTGAGGTGGCGTGATGATAGTTAGAGAAGTGGATGTGGGTGAGGTGGCGTGATGATAGTTAGAGAAGTGGATGTGGGTGAGGTTAGGTGATGATGAACAGAAAAGTAGGAGGCTAAAGAGAACAATCAGGGAAAAATAAATCAGAGAGGAAAGGAAATAGTTCGATTATAGATACATAATGAGGAGGGAGGGAGAGTACAGATAATGTGTCAGAGCTGATAGTAAAGAGCATGAGAAAGTAAGAAAGAGAGAGAAAGAAAGAAATGTAAATATGTCATAGGGGACAATATAAAGTGAATTAGAAACAAATGGAACGTAGGAGTAGAAGGAGATATTGAGGAAGTCGAAATAGAGATATATGGAAGAAAGACTTGAATAATAATAATAATAATAATAATAATAATAATAATAATAATAATAATAATAATAATAACAAACGTATTAAATTGTAAATTTAAAAACTTAAACTGGCATATCATCATGTGCCATACCGATTGACACAGACGATTATGTTCTTCCATAATTCCCTCAGCATCATCAAGTGCCGCAGGCTGGCGTACGTGATCATGTCTGTCCACAACTTTCGACCTCGGCAGCTATTTATCATTTCTGTTCTTGACCTTCTGCCAAGCCATTCTCTTAAACTGTCTGGTATTTTTTCTCTTTGCTTCCCTCTATCTCTTCGTCCTCAATTTTCCCAGTTGTTACAATATATTCCAATTGTTCTCTTCTCATTACATGGCCAAAAAATGATGATTGTCACTTCCTAATATTGGAAATTAGCTTTCTTTTTGCTTTGACCTCTCTCTCAGAACATCTTCATTACTATTCTTAGCTGTCCATGGTACTCTCAACATTCTTCTGTGAAACCACATTTCTACAGACTGTGGTGATTTTCTTGTCTGTTGTCCTATTGTCCATGATTCACACCCACAAACTTAAGACTGGCTCTACATAACATTTAAGAACTCTTTTTAACAATTCTCTATCCCAGTAAAAAAAAAAAAGGAAACACAGTAAATAGCCCTGTCACACCAAGTGACGTATAGGGAATATGGTGTTAGTGACCTTAACTTTTACAGACCTTCGGCACATGATTTTTCGGGTAATGTGGTCGGTATTACGCCCGTGCCGTTTTACTGTCCCAGAAAAAATCCGGCACCCATTTAAGGCTGGGTTAACCCGGAAGCCGTCGGTTGGGATAGAACACTACCTATTGTCCTTTATATTTCAGTTCAATAACCACTGAGCTATTGCGGCTCCTTCTATCTACAATACACTATATTAATTCTGTTCTTGACTGTTTTCCATGCCATGACATCAAACTATCTAGTATCTTCTCTCTTTGTCGTCCGCGATATCTCTTTCCCTTTGATTTTGCCAGTTGTAACCAAGTATTCCAACTTTCATCTTCTCATGATGTGCCCTAAAAATGTTGATTGTATCTTTATTATGTTTTTATGAACTCCCTTTTTGTGTTGGCCTCTTTGAGAATGTCCCCGTTGGTCGTTTTAGCTGTCCAGGGAACTTTCAACATTCTTCTGAGAAATCCCATCTTCTTGGCCTCTAATCGTGATTTCATTGTCTGCTGTCCATGATTCGCTTCCATAGGTCAGAACTGGCTCAAGATGTTGCTGATAATTGCGTAATCATGAGTAACTATGAGCGAATGCTATTGCATGTCGTAGATACGTGAGTGTGCTAATATAGGGGATAGCGTGTAGAGCCACAATGAAGCTAAATCACAAGGGTAAATTTGTTGTAGATAAACATAAATTAGCGGAGTGTTAAGCTTTACAGCCACTGACAAGACAGTCCTAATTATAGAGTCGGTTGTTTAATGTCCCCTTGGTGGTTTTAAGTTTTAGTTTCTCTCACTCTCTCTCTTTCTTTCTCTCTCTCTTTCTTTCTCTCTCTTTCTCTCTCTCTCTCTCTCTTTCTGTCTCTCTCTCTCTCTCTCTCTCTCTCTCTTCTAACTCACTAATCTTTCGTTTATCACCCATGAGTCATTCATCACACTGTGTCATTAATTGACAACCTTAGCGTGGTTGTCCCATTGTGACGCTGTATTTACTATTTGTAAAGGTAAAGGTAAAGTACGAGACTTGAACCGGCGTCTTAGCCCGCGAGTTTCCACCCATATGTGCTCGGCCGCCTATCCAGAAATGTTCGGACATTTCTGTATAGTGTCGCCTCAAGCATCGAAACTCAGATGCGAGGCAACATTCCTCACCTGCCCAGGTGTAATACCCTGGTACCCATTTCTGCCAACAGCTGGATCGACCGTGGGGGTATTTTTCTTTCCAACCACGAGTACAACTCACACTGCTCCCAGCGGGAATCGAACACGGGTTGTCCGAACGTCGGTATACTAGTCGGGTGGTTTTCCCAACTCGGCTACCGAGGGCCCCCCACTATTCCTATTTGTATGTCAGTCAAGGCGTCATCTTCTGAGTCATTTAGTGTAATCTAAGCCAGTTCTAACATATGGAAGTAGATCATGGACAGCATATAAACAAATGAAAAGACGACTAAAGGCCACAGAGTTGCGATTTCTCAGAAGAATGTTGAGAGTTCCCTAAACAGCTAAAAAGACCAACAAGGACGTTCTCAAAAAGGGCCAACACAATAAGGAACCTCCTAGTAAAAGATCACAAAGAAACAATGGACATTTTGTCGGGCACATCATGAGACGAGGAAAGTTGGAAAACTTTATTACAACTGGAATAAAACAGGGGAAGAGAGATCGCCGACAACAAAGAGAGAAGAAATTAGATTGCGTGGTGTCATAGCATGGAAAACAGTCAACAATAAAAATGATACGATGTGCCATGGAGATGATTGTTTCTTCGATATCACATCTGATACACCTCTCGAGACTATCTGAGGAGAATCCTGGCCCACGTGCACGAACTCCGTAACACGACCTGTGCTCCACTGTGTGGATAGGTTTCTGCTGACTCTTTTGCCCGGGAAGCAGCCATATTTATAGCCTACTCTTTTCGATTTTTAGAGCCGCGATAGCTCAGTGGTTAGTAAACTAGACTACAAAGGACAAGAGTTAGGGTTCGATCCCAATCGACGGCTTCCGGATTTACCCACCCTTCGGATTTTTTTCTGGGAAAGTAAAGCGGCACGGGAGTAATACCGACCACATTACCCCAAAAATCATGTGCTGAAGGTCTATAAAATATATGACCACTAACACCATATTCGCCACTTAACGTTACGGGGGGCACTTTACTTTTTACTTTACTTTTCGATTTTAATTGCCGAAGGTTCTTTAACGTGCGAGAGTGCACACGGAACCTCCTGATTATTGCCGTTATCCGAGAGGGCTAGACATCGGATCTCACTACCCAAGAGATCAGGGGAGGGTAACTTCATCAAAAAAATACCTCGGATTAATTTTTCCAATTTAAAAAACACAATTCAAACAAGACAAATGAGATTTTTGGATCATGTTAAAAGACACAACAACAGCCTACTAAAAGTAATCCTGGAGGGGAAAATACAAGGTAAAAGAGGCAGAGGCAGACCAAGATTAACATGGACGTGTAACATCAAAAGATGGACAAATCAGCCTATGGTACCCTGCACTATCAGAGAAGAGACAGAGTAGAATGGCGCTCCATGGCAGCCAACCTTCGTTGCGGAGACGGCACTCGATGATGACTAAAAGGAAAAGAATGTCACATAGGTGGCTTTGAATCCCGGATCTCTCTGTCCTGAGGCCGCACCTTTAGACCTCCCAGCTCAGGATGTTTACATATGGCTTCTCTCAGCTTCTTGACTGGCAGTTGCTATTTTATAGCGAACAATCATAAGTCACTCATCATCATCATCAAGTACTATGCCTGTTGGCGTAGGTCATCAAGTCTCTCCATAATTCTCGATTTCGAGAGATATTTATCATTTATGTTGTTGACCTTCTGCCAAGCCATTCTCTTTAAGCTGTCTGGTATCTTTTCTCTTTGCTTCCGCCTATCTCTCTTCGTCCCTCAATTTTCCCAGTTGTCACAATATATTCCAGCTGTTCTCTTCTCATTACATGGCCAAAAAATGATGATTGTTTTTTTCTAATATTGGAGATTAGCTCTCTTTTTGCTTTGGCCTCTTTCAGAACGTTTTCATTACTCTTCTTAGCTGTCCATGGTATTCTCAACATTCTTCTGTAAAACCACATTTCTACAGCCACCAGTGATTTTCTTGATTGATAAGGCAGTAGTTTGGTAAAATGTTAGTGTCTTATGCTGGATGTTGTTATACTGAACAGCTTTTCTCGTTTCTGAATCTTTCAACAGAGGATCAGAACGCCCAATGTACTAGGTCTGTTTGTGTTTCTCGACCTCATTTGCTTTCTCCTGGGACTTTGGACGTTACTTATGCACTTGTCCGATGTGCAATGAGAATGACCTGTCGACTAAACTAACTGACCTAGGATATTGCTAATTTTGAGCAACATTATAGACATTATGCTAATTTGATATGTTTAGATCTATCGTGGAATAGAAATAATTATAATTTGATATGTTTAGATCTTTCATGGAATAGAAATAATGCTAATTTGATATGTGTAGATCTTTCATGGAATAGAAATAATGCTAATTTGATATGTGTAGATCTTTCATGGAAATGAAAAATATAAATCAAGAAAACCAAACAGAATATTCAACAAGAAACGTGTTTTCAACACATATCTTCGCATGTGAAAGCTGGCAAACATTAACAGAGATTGAGAGAAAACTAATAAACTACAGTAAAGTCTCGATTATGCGGTACTCAATAATCCGGAATTCTCAATTTAACGGACTTTTTTTTTTTTTAATTATTATAGGGAGAAAGCTTGAATCATGTTTTGTTCAGTTAAATTAAATGCCTTTATCCGGAAATCGAAAACGCTACAACACGGTTTGTGCGCTGCGCTTACTTCTACAGGCTCTATCATTACACAATATTGCGTTTACAATAGTGTATTTACAGTAATATACTTCAAATAGGAGCGAACATATTTTATTCAATCCAGACATTGTGTCTCCAAATATTCCAAGTAAAAGCGACAGACAGTCTATATCTTCACTTTTTCCCCCGACTAAATGTTTTTGTCGGGAAATCTTAGTCGTGCCAAAAACACTTATCTACATGATTTTACAAATTTGCTTAATTTTCTCATAGCCTGCTTTAGATCTAAAGTTGGTCATGAATTTGTCAAAAATATGGCGTTTGACAGTCTGACCGAACATTAGAAGCAGACGTATTGTTTGTGAAAATTGAAGAGCCCATAACTTTGATGATTATAAATCAAAGGTTGAGCAGCCGGCGTGCAGTGACATAGAGATGGTGAGAAGAAAGGGGGAGGGGTTCAAAAATTACCGACTGGAAATTCAAAAAGAGTAAGATACAGAGTTTGACGTTAGTTTGTCTCAGACATTTGTGCAAGCTGAAATTCGTTCCATCAGTATAAATTATACATGATATGCTATAAACGCATGTGTGCATACTTTTTAACGGAATACATTTTTGTGTTAAATAATGGCCTCTGCGAGTGCAAACCACACCTCAATTTCCCGCAAAGGTAAACGCAAGCGAACTGTATTGACACTGAACCAGAAGATTGAAATCGCTAGTAGACTTGAAAAAGGCGTTAATCGCAACGTTTTGATGACTGAATTTGGCATAGCCTCTTCAACATTATATGACATACGAAATCAAAAAGATGAGTTGTTTAAGTTTGCGTCGGAGTCTGAAAGCAGCAACAATATACACCAGAGACGAAGTATGAAACGGCCAAAATTTGAAAAACTCGACGACGTCCTTTATGTGTGGTTTTTAGAAAGAAGAAGAAAAGGAATGCCAATATCAGGACCCATGTTGATAGAGAAAGCTAGTGAATGTCACACGAATTTAAATATTTCTGAGCATTGCAATTTTTCAATCATGTTTTTTCATAAATTTTGAGTTTGGTTTTCTTACTCTCGATTATCCAGAAAAATTCAATTATCCAGAATGGGTTCTTCCCCGAGCATTCCGGATAATCGAGACTTTACTGTATTTGGAAGACAAAGACACAAGAAGAATAGTGGATAATGGAATGAATTCAAGGCTAATATTGAAATAAGAGAAATGGCCATGAAACTAAAAATCTCATCTACAATTAGGAAGAGATGATGGACATATGTCGGACATTTGTTGAAAAACGACAACAAAATAATTTGAAAGCAGACTCTTTTATGGGAAACATCATGATAAAGAAAATAAGAAGACCTAGCTAAACACTAAAAAATACATTTATAAGAGAAGCAATGCTGACAGGCAGAGACTCATTAGATAATATTTAACATCTCGTCAAGAATAGAGGTGGGTGGAGAAAACAACAAAGAGCCCTATGTGACGTCATGCGACGCTGAGAAGATCTAGATCAATACATTTAATATAGTTTAATTGTCTATTATATGTTAGGATACATATAACCCATACACATAACGACCAGCTGGTCTAGCCGATAACTTGTCGGGTTCCATTGCAGGATAACGCGGGTTCGAGTCCCGGTAGATCCACATATATTTTTATTTTTTTTATATATTTAATTTTTCTTCTTCTTTTCTTCCCCATTTGCCTTTCAGTGTCGAGGAGAGATATAATTTGCCATCTTAATGCTCTTCTGTACGCTTCTGCTGCTGTTATGTTTCCTAATGTTTCTAATATTCCATCGATCCCTCTTTGTCATGGTCTGTTGCTCTCACAACGTTTGTTGAAGGCTCGTTGTGTTGTGTTTTGATCATTCGGCATTGTCACGTGGCCAAACAATTGTATCTGTTGTTTCTTTATATATTCTATTTAAAAAAAACTATCTTGACGACACATAGTACCATTGCTGGTGTATGTCGGGGGGGGGGGGGGGGGGGGGGGCAACGATAGAACCAGAGGGATAAAGGCCGCTTGGTCAAGCAGTCGCCACGACGTGTGAGACTCAGGATTTTTATTTCACCCCCGATAGAAAAAATCCTTTCTGTCTACCGCGGGCTTCGAACACCGTACGTCAGCTTTTCAGCCAGCGGAACAGTGGTTTTAGCCGCACGGCCACGCGCACCTCATATAAATTCTATGGCGGGGGCTATTCCTAGCTTTTTTTTTCTCAGTTCTTCATTTCTGATCTTATCTCTCAGGCTGTTTCCTGTCATTCGACTGACACATTTAATCTCAGTAGTGGTTATTATATTTTTTTTAATGTGTTTTTTAATTTAATTATTGAGGATGAAATAATAACTTGGACCTTCGAGTCGATTGTATGCGGCCTATATTCTCCATTTCTATAAGGACATCCCTCAACACACCCCCCCCCAAAAAAAAAAAAACCCGGCAGACTCCAGTAATAGGAAAATGATGTAAAGATATATTCGTGTAGGTAGGACAAAGAAGGAAAAGTTTTTATCTTTACAATCTATTATGTATAAAGTGTAAATGAAACCTGCATAAAAGATCTGTGATTCAATATGTCTAAGTGGGGGTACACATTAATGGAGTCTCGGGTACAAACGATCACGTGACTAGTTGTAAAAACTGATTTCCCAAAGGCGGATATTAGTGTCTGGTGCAACAGGTTCCGGAACTTGTAGTGACTGAGTCAACACGCATGCGCAGTAAATAGATGTTTGTTTAAGTTTTGTCAGAACTGAGAAAATGGCGAAGACAGACCGGAACTAAGTCGACGGATGTGAGTATTCTGGGATTGTTACTATGGAGACGTATACAAATAGCCATGGTGACGATGTAGATGGATGTAATCTTGTGCAGGCGACAGTCGCGTGCAGGCGGTATTTGTTTAACGTTTGATTTCTTTGACACCGCCTGCCTGCTTTGCGTGAGTTGTCTTTTGTTATGATTTGAGTTTATGTCAAGTGACGGTCGTTCTGAACAAAACATTGGCTCTAACGTCTTTAACGCCGCCGAGGTCTGCTTCATAATGTTGTATTCAGACAGTCTTATATTTGCCTATCTGCTGATATTACGATCAATTGTTCATACTGCTGTCTTTACGTCTTAGTTGTATTTTCCGAAAATATTTTTTTGAGTCTTCTGTTAATGTTAGAATGGCATCTGTAATATCTTTTATCTTGTGGTACACTCTTAAAGGGGGAACTGCGATAGCTCAGTGGTTAGTGAACTGGACTACAAAGGACAAGAGGTAGGGTTCGATCCCAGCCGATGGCTTCCGGGTTCACCCAGCCTTTAATGGGTACCGGATTTTTTTCAGGGAAGTGAAGCGGCACGGGCGTAATACCGACCACATTACCCAAAAAATCATATGCCGAGGGTCTCTAAAATATATGGTCACTAACATCATATTCCCTATACGCCACTTGGCGTGACGCGGGTACTTTACTTTTTTACACTCTTAAAGGCTGATACTTATCCGTCCATTGATGTTTATTATCTTATTTATAGTTACGCCATCATCTTGTCTTTCAGATACATTTTGATATTGTGTTATTACTTCCATCACGACAGGCTTCCTATTTATAACTTTTGACCGAATGATGTTACACAATTTTTCATTGGCTTCCTATATACAATTTTTGACTGAATGATGTTACACAATTTTTCATTGGCTTCCTATATACAATTTTTGACTGAATGATGTTACACACTTTTTCATTGGGTACTATTACTCAGTCTCCAGATATTACTCTCGTATCCACATCTAGTCCACCTTATTTCCTGCAGACACATTCCGACAAGCTGTTATATGTGCGTGTATGTACGTGGCGCATATATACATCAACAAATATAGCTCTTTTGTGTGTTTTGACTAGCAAGACAGTTTAGATACCATAGACTAGTCTGCCTTTTAAGTTTACTATCAGATCACAAAGCAAATTAAAGACAAGTGGAACAATATTACAACAGGTAAATGAATTTAAATATGTGGGAACAATGTTAACCTCAGATGGTGGATGTACAACATAGGGGAGATGCAAAATGGCTCAGACTAAAGCAGCTTTCCGAAAAAAAAAGAGAAAGATACTGTGCTATCCATTTTTGACAATAGAAACAAGAAAAAGAGTTCTTAAATGTTATGTAGAGCCAATCTTAATATATGAATGGGAATCATGGGCAATAGGACAACAGACAGGACAATCATTGCAGGCAGTAGAGATGTGGTTTTACAGAAGAATGTTGAGAATACAATGGACAACTAAGAAGAGTAATGAAAACGTTCTGAAAAAGGCCAAAGCAAAAGGAGAGCTAATTTCCAATATTAGGAAGAAACAATCATCATTTTTTTTACCATGTAGTGAGAAGGAAAAAATACGAAGTATCTTCCACATGCGATGTCTCCGCAGAATAATGCACATCAAATGGCAGGACAAAATAATGCACATCAAATGGCAGGACAAAATAATGCACATCAAATGGCAGGACAAAATAATGCACATCAAATGGCAGGACAAAATAATGCACATCAAATGGCAGGACAAAATAATGCACATCAAATGGCAGGACAAAATAATGCACATCAAATGGCAGGATAAAATAATGCACATCAAATGGCAGGACAAAATAATGCACATCAAATGGCAGGACAAAATAATGCACATCAAATGGCAGGACAAAATAATGCACATCAAATGGCAGGACAAAATAATGCACATCAAATGGCAGGACAAAATAACCAACTTAACTGTCCTGCAACGTGTTAAGATCCCAATAATCATGTCGATGCTCAGATGTCGAAGACTAAAATGGCTGGGGCATGTCCAGCGAATGGAAGAAAAACGCATCCCCAAGCAAATACGATATGGTAAACTAACACACGGAATTTGTTTAATGAAACGTAGACACGATACAGAATGTATAAATTAGCAGTAGATTGCACAGAACAAAGACAAATGACGAGATTTGATAAAATATCTTTAAAAGAATTGAAAACTGCTAGAACAAAAATTCAGATAAGAGAGGGAGTATCTTGGTCCACGCCCTATGGGCCGGCTACGGCTCGAAAGGGCTATAGATAGAATACACGGAAAAAGACAAATCGGCAGACCTAAACTACGATATAGAGATATCTGTAAATCGTCTCTGAATGACTTCTCCATATGTGAATATGACTGGGAACATCTGGCAAGTGCTTGCTTGCGTTCGCCCGATGACTAAAGTATTCTAGAGTATTCGTAGACTGTAGAATTCCTCTTCGTCATCCGCCCTTAAAATGACGTTAAGAGGGCGTGTCTGCGTTGTGTTGTGGTTTGCAGTATAACTGTTATATTTGCGCCTTTCGGCCCAACACATCCGACTTCAGCACGACATTTTTGAGTACCGATTTGTCTTCCCTCTTCGATCCCTACTCGCTTGACCAGACTAGACAGGTGAGTCTGTTACTGGAGGCACCGCGGAGAGGTGGAACAGGGTCTGGATGGTTTTGGTTCACCGATCCTGGCGCAAGCCATCAGCTGTGGGTTGCTGACAACTTCCAGCTCTGGTGCTGGGAGGCGCGCCTTCGCCTCCAAATTTGACAAGTGATCGCACATCATGGAGAGCATGTATAAGAAATTGTATAACATCAATTGAGACTGTGCTAAGGCATAACATAGAAGAGAAAAGACTCATGAAAAGGATGGAAAACCCTGTGGATCAGTGGGCCTGACGTGTTCATTCTGTGGTTGTGTGTGTTTGTCGAACATTGGTAGAATTAGTCACGAGAGAAGCTGTTCGATAAAATCAAAACCTCAAAAAATACACAATAGCCTCCACTAGACCGTCTGACAAGACGAAAATGGTCATATATATATATATATATATATATATATATATATATATTAGAAGGGAACATCTGGAATATATAATGAGAACTGGGAAAATTGAGGGATGAAGAGATAGAGGAAAGCAAAGAGAAAGGTTACTAGACAACTTAAGAGAATGGCTTGGCAGAAGGTCTACAACAGAAATGATAAATAACTGTCGATATCGAAAGTTGTGGTGATACATGATCCCCTCGGCCAGCAGACATATCACTTGATGATGATGATCAGATACTACATTTGTGGCGATTCTAAGTATAGAGTATACTTGGCAGCCTCGGTGGCTGAGTGGTTAGTGTGCTCGCTTACTGATCACACTGGTCCGGGTTCGATGCACGGAAGTGGCGGAAATTGTATTCGGACCGACAAGGCTCCGGGGTTCGCCCAGCCTCTAAAAATAGGTACGAGAAAATTTTTCTGCGAAGTAAAGACGGCCTGGCGTGATACCGACCACATCACCCAAAAAATGTGCTGTGTCATAGAAAAAATATGGTCATTAACACCATATTCCCTATAGGACTAGCAAATGCAGGGGAAGGGGACCTCCACTTTACTTAATTATTAAAAAAACATTCTGAGAAGCCGCAATTAATTCATTCTTTCATGTTTCTTTCCACTATCAATATGTGTCGATTTTATATTGCCCCCAACACATTCTGACAGGCTGTTATATATTAGTTCCGTAATGATTCTCTCTCTATGACGTTTGTCCCTACTTTTAATGACGTATCTACACTTAATCGATTTCCGGAGTTGTTCAATTCGATCAGCCGGACTTAACGTTGTTTACTCAGCTCACCGCGGCACCCATTAGTCAAATTAAGTTCTCTCCCTTTCCGTTATTTTTCACCGCCGCACCACAGAACATTAGCTGAAATGCATAAAATGTTTCAAAGAAGTTTTCTAATTACAAACGACGCCGATAGGGAAGTAGTGGAGGAGAAATGACTTCCATCAACATGGGACGGTTGAGTCACTGGTGGACGTTTAGAACTATGTACCACGGGGCGGTAGTTTCATTCAAGAACAAAATAGAATTGATAAAACATTCTTCGGAGAGAGAGTCATCTGTAAAGCTTAAGGTTAGTTCCAGGATTACATGTGTTAGAATTACTTGGGGTAAGATTATTAGTGGTAGGATTACTTGTGCTAGGATTAATTATTGTAGGATTACTTAAAGTAGGATTCATTGTGATAGGATTACTTATGGTAAGATTACTTTTGGTAGGATTACATGTTGTAGGATTACTTGTGGTAGGATTATTTGCGGTAGAATTACTTGTTGTATGATTACTTGTTGTAGGATTACATGTGGTAGGATTACTTGTTGTAGGATTACTTGTTGTAGGATTACTTCTGGTAGGATTACTTGTGGTAGGATTACTTATTGTAGGATTACTTAAAGTAGGATTCATTATGATAGGATCACTTATGGTAAGATTACTTGTGGTAGGATTACTTGTGGTAGGATTACTTAAAGTAGGATTAATTGTGATAGGATTATTATTGTAGGATTACTTATGGTAGGATTACTTTTGGTAGGATTGCTTATGGTAGAATTACATGTGGCAGGATTACATAACCATGATGAAGCCACAGGAACTAAACAATCGTAAAAGCTATAATATCAACGCTAGCTTCAACCCTACGATTAAACAAAAACAGTTTTCCCAAACAATCAAACGGAAACCAAGTTCCCAACTACCAGAATTCTAAACTATAAAATCGAATCCGTCGTAAAACAGAAAAAAAACTATATTCTCGAAATTACAATTTGAAAAATATCGACGGTCACAAAGTGAAAAAAATATTCTCAATATTACAACAAACCATCTTCAGTACTTCTTACTCCTCTAAACTACGGTGGACAATAAGGCACAGACAAGAGATCCTCACTCATCATCGGGCACTTACAAGAGATCTACATCCATCATAGGGCACTTACAAGAGATATCCACTCATCATTGGGCACTTACAAGAGATCCTCACTCATCATCGGGCACTTACAAGAGATCTCCATCCATCATAGGGCACTTACAACAGATATCCACTCATTATTGGACACTTACAAGAGATATCCACTCATCATTGGACACTTACAAGAGATCCCGACTTATCATTGGGCACTTACAAGAGATCGCGACTCATCATTGGGCAATTACAAGAGATCTCCAATCATCATTGGGCACTTACAAATGATCCTCACTCATCATCGGGCACTTACAAGAGATCTCCATCCATCATAGGGCACTTACAAGAGATATCCACTCATCATTGGGCACTTACAAGAGATCCCGACTCATCATTGGCACGTACAAGAGATCACCACGCATCATTGGACACTTACAAGAGATCTCCACTCATCATTGGACACTTACAAGAGATATCCACTCATCATTGGACACTTACAAGAGATCTCCACTCATCATTGGGCACTTACAAAAGATCCAGACTCATCATTGGGCAATTACAAGAGATCTGAACTCATCATTGGGCAATGACAAGAGATCTCAACTCATCATTAGGCACTTACAAGAGATCCCGACTCATCATTGGGCAATTACAAGAGACCTCCACTCATCATCGGGCACTGACAAGAAATCCCCACTCTACATTGGACACTTACAAGAGATCTCCACTCATCATTGGACAATGACAAGAGATATCCACTCATCATTGAGCAATGATAAGATATCTCCACTCATCATTGGGCACTAACAAGAGATCCCCACTCATCAATGGCCACTCACAAGAGATCCCCACTCATCACTGGGCACTTACAAGCGATCTCCACTCATCATTGGCAATGACAAGAGATCTCCACTCATCATTGGGCAATGACAAGAGATCTCCACTCATTATTGGGCACTTACAAGAGATCTTCACTCATCATTGGGCACTAATGGGAGATCTCCACCAATCATAGGGCACTCACAAGAGATCTCCACCCATCATATAGCACTCACAAGAGAACTCCACCCATCATAGGGCACTCACAAGAGATCTCCACTCATCATTGGGCCCTAATGAGAGATCTCCACCCATCATTGGGCACTTACAAGAGATCTCTCCCAACATAGGGCACTATAAGAGATCTCCACCCATCATAAGGCACTCACAAGAGATCTCCACCCATCATATGACACTCACAAGAGATCTCAACCCATCATAGGACATCCATAAGAGATCTCCACCCGTCATAGGACACTCACAAGAGATCTCAACCCATCATAGGACACTCACAAGAGATCTCCACCCATCATAGGACACTAAGAAGAGATCTCAACCCATCATAGGACACTCACAAGATATCTCAACCCATCATAGGACACTCACAAGACATCTCCACCCATCATAGGATACTCACAAGAGATCTCCACCCATCATAGGACACTCAAACGAGATCTCAACCCATCATAGGACACTCACAAGAGATCTTCACCTGTCATATGACACTCACAAGAGATCTCCACCCATCATAGGACACTCAAAAGAGATCTCCACCAATCATAGGACACTCACAAGAGATCTCCATCCATCCTAGGACACTCACAAGAGATATCCACCCATCACAGGCCACAGATCTCCACCCATCATAGGACACTCACAAGAGATCTCCATCCATCTTAGGACACTCACAAGTGATCTCCACCCATCATAGGACACTCACAAGAGATCTCCATCCAACATAGGACACTTACAAGTGATCTCCACCAATCATAGGACACTCACACGAGATCTCCACCCATCATAGGCCACAGATCTCCAGCCATCATAGGACACTCACAAGAGATCTACACCGATCATAGGCCACATATCTCCACCCATCATAGGACACTCATAAAAGATCTCCAGCCATCATAGGACACTCACAACAGATCTCCATCCATCATAGGACACTCACAAGAGATCTCCACCCATCATAGGCCCCATATCTCCACCTATCATAGGACACTCACAAGAGATCTCCATCCATCCTAGGACACTCACAAGAGATATCCACCCATCACAGGCCACAGATCTCCACCCATCATAGGACACTCACAAGAGATCTCCATCCATCTTAGGACACTCACAAGTGATCTCCACCCATCATAGGACACTCACAAGAGATCTCCATCCAACATAGGACACTTACAAGTGATCTCCACCAATCATAGGACACTCACAAGAGATCTCCACCCATCATAGGCCACAGATCTCCACCCATCATAGGACACTCACAAGAGATCTACACCGATCATAGGCCACATATCTCCACCCATCATAGGACACTCATAAAAGATCTCCAGCCATCATAGGACACTCACAAGTGATCTCCATCCATTATAGGACACTCACAAGTGATCTCCACCCATCATAGGACACTCACAAGAGATCTCCACCCATCATAGGACACTCACAAGAGATCTCCACCCATCATAGGCCACAGATCTCCACCCATCATAGGACACTCATAACAGATCTCCAGCCATTATAGGACACTCACAAGTGATCTCCATCCATTATAGGACACTCACAAGTGATCTCCACCCATCATAGGACACTCACAAGAGATCTCCATCCATCATGGGACACTCATAAGTGATCTCCACCCATCATAGGACACTCACAAGAGATCTCCACCCATCATAGGACACTCACAAGAGATCTACACCCATCATAGGCTACATATCTCCACCCATCATAGGAAATTCATAAGAGATCTCCAGCCATCATGGGACACTCATAAGTGATCTCCACCCATCATAGGACACTCATAAGTGATCTCCACCCATCATAGGACACTCACAAGAGATCTCCACCCATCATGGGACAGTCATAAGTGATCTCCACCCATCATAGGACACTCACAAGAGATCTCCACCCATCATAGGACACTCACAAGAGATCTCCACCCATCATAGGCCACAGATCTCCACCCATCATAGGACACTCATAACAGATCTCCAGCCATCATGGGACACTCATAAGTGATCTCCACCCATCATAGGACACTCATAAGTGATCTCCACCCATGATAGGACACTCACAAGAGATCTCCACCCATCATAGGCCACAGATCTCCACCCATCATAGGACACTCACAAGAGATCTACGCCCATCATAGGACACTCACAAGAGATCTACACCCATCATAGGCTACAGATCTCCACCCATCATAGGACACTCACAAGAGATCTCCACCCATCAAAGGACACTCACAAGAAATCTCCATCCATCATAGGACACTCACAAGTGTTCTCCACCCATCATAGGCCACAGATCTCCACCCAACCTGGTCTGGAGCATGGACAGCTCTTGCCAAGACCTGCCAGCCTCTATAATTTCTTCATGTACATCTCGTCGCCCTGTCCCCAATGTTCTGCCTCTTCTTCTCTTGCCAAGTGGTATCCATGATAATGCAAATTGGCAATTTCTGGTTCCTTCCATTCATGGAACTTTGTTTAGCCATTTCAAACGTCACTTTTAGCACTAGAAACACAAACAATATACTCGAAACTACGCGATGAAAACTATCTTCAAAATACATATAAAAACGACACTAGAAATTGCAAAGACCTAATTTATGTTTGCGCTGCTTTTTAGAAGCAATAAAACTACATTTGAAACAAATTAGAAATAATTTCGTGCCGGTGACGAATATAATGAGTATAGGCACCGTTCCCACAGTGACATAATATTCGTGAAGTCTGTTCGTGGCTTAGCCGCGATAGCTCAATGGTTAGTGAACTGAACTACAAAGGACAAGAGGTAGGGTTCGGTCCCAACCGACGGCTTCCGGGTTCACCCAGCCTTAAATGGGTACCGGATTTTTTTTTTCTGGGACAGCAAAGCGGCAAGGGCGTACAACCGACCACATTACCCCAAAAATCATGTGCTGAAAGTCTGTACAAATTCTGGTCACTATAACACCATATTCCTATACGCCGAAAAATTAAAAAATAAAAAAAGGTATGTAAGAAGCTTTACGTGACAAGTGGACGACACAGACTAAACAACGTTTCGGCTCAATAGGCCTTCATCAGGAACAAACAATAAAAACACACACACACACATTAATAACGAAACAACCAAAACAAAAACAATCGAAATGTGTTAAAGAAAACAACAACAAAAAGTAAAACTATCCTGTCAAATCCAAAATAAAATCGTAACCAAGTGCGGCTGTCGATCATTCAGCCCTATACGCCACTTGGCGTGACGGGGGCTCTTTACCTTTTACTTTTCGTGCTCTTGGCTTCTGATACAAAACCATTCACTTCCGGTAGAAAATGGCTGCCGAGCTGGTTTTTTTCTTCTTCGCCGACCAATATGTTTCGTTTGACCTTGACCGATGGATTTTTCCAGCGAGAACACGTGGCGGTTGTCTCAGTGACGTAACCGAAGGTCTAAACTCTAAGGTCTTCGACCGTGTTACGTACGGAGTTCGTGCATCAGTGCTGAAATCTTCTGGAGTTTTCATTCAACGACGACCTTCCTTTCCAAGATGGCTTTTACAAGGGTATGACGTTTCTTCACATGTTCACACAATTTCAGTTGTTCTCTTCATAATTGTGTTCAGTACTTCTTTATTCAATTCCAGCTGATTCAGAACTGTATTACTAGTCTTTCTTTTCTATCACCAAATTCTTCCCATTTTTATATCATCATCATCATCATCATCAAGTACCGAGCCTACTGGCGTAGGTGATCAAGTCTCTCCACAACTTTCGATCTCGACAGTTATTTATCATTTCTGTTGTTGACCTTCTGCCCAGCCATTCTCTTAAGCTGTAGTTTTTTTCTCTTTGCTTTCCTCAATCTCTTCGTCCCTCAATTTTCCCAGTTGTTACAATATATTCCAGTTGTTCTCTTCTCATTACATGGCCAAAAAATGATCAGTGTCTCTTCCTAATATTGGAAATTAGCTCTCTTTTTGCTTTGGCCTCTTTCAGAAAGTTTTCGTTACTCTTCTTAGCTGTCCATGGTATTCTCAACATTCTTCTGTAAAACCACATTTCTACAGACTCCAGTGATTTTCTTATATTACAATATATTCATTTTTATATAGATCCACATAGAATAGCTACAGTAGCTCGGAAATTGCATCGACAAATAGCACAATAACATATCTCCGTATCACATCATTGGGTTAGTTAATTGGTTGATTAGTCGAAGGCTCCGCTTTCATTGTAAACGAATTAAAATCCATAATTTCACAACCGCTCGTACCAGTGGAATCATCTGAATTATAACTCATCTCAATAAAAGATCAAAACAAAGAAAGGCAGCTGCAGTCTCCTTCATAGCAGCTACAGCACACGCAAAAAGGCATAAGGCCAAGCAGCACCAAAAGTGAACACAGCTGAACTGTCCTTCATCAAACGATACCATCATTCATCGTAAGCAATCAGAATATTGAAACACGATCCGGATGAAAAACACAGCTCACGGTGTGCACAGAGAAAAACACAGCTCACGGTGTGCACAGAGAAAAACACAGCTCACGGTGTGCACAGAGAAAAACACAGCTCACGGTGTGCACAGAGAAAAACACAGCTCACGGTGTGCACAGAGAAAAATACAGCTCACGGTGTGCACAGAGAAAAACACAGCTCACGGTGTGCACAGAGAAAAACACAGTTCACGGTGTGCACAGAACACTAAACTCAGTAGTTCCGGCAACAATTCAGACTTGGAATAAACTGCAACAAGAAACACTTTTCAGACAGAGCCTCAACTATTCCTGCCGTCTATACGCCATCTTGACAGGAAGTCCATCATATAAAAGCTGTAAGTTAAGAGTCTTGACTCCGTTCAATAATTTCGTGCCGCTAGTCTCTGTTTACTTTCTAAAGAACGCATGTGGTTTCCTATCTTATCTGCATTTAAAGGTCTGGCACCAAAAGAGACATTTGTCAAGGCGCCTACAAATATTTTATTATTATTATTATTATTATTATTATTTTTTTTTTTTTACCCCCCGTCACGCCAAGTGGCGTATAGGGAAATATGGTGTTAGTGACCCTATATTTTACAGACCTTCAGCACATAATTTTTGGGGTAATGTGGTCGGTATTACGCCCGTGCTGCTTTACTTTCCCAGAAAAAATCCGGTACCCATTTAAGGCTGGGTGAACCCGGAGCCGTCGGTTGGGATCGAACCCACCCCTTTGTCCGTTAGTAGTCCAGTTCACTAACCACTGAGCTATCGCGGCTCCCACTAATTTTTAGGGAATTAGTAAAACCCAGGTGTCCTCGCCAGGGTACGAACCCCGGCTGTTGCCGTGGTAAGCCAACCGCCTATCGATTGCGCTAACCGGACACCCATTATTATATTATTATTTTATTTATTTATTTTTTTTTTTTGCGTTCGCCAGCTTTTGTCTCTGACGAATGCCCTAGAGACTAGGAACTAAATTTTGCGTGTTAATTCATTTACCCTGGCAGCCGTGTGCACAGGGGTCCCTCGCCGCACAGACAGATATATCCGTCTTCGGAGGTACTCATATATTTTTTCCGTCGAGGGGTGATTGACGTTTCAAGCGGGCCTCGCTGCTGAGACCAGGGGTGGTTGCCGCAGAGAGAAATCATAAATTAAAAATCCCAACCGGTGTAGCCGGGATTTGAACCCACAACCTCTCTGTCTCGAGGCGGGCGTCTTGCCTCGAGACCAACCAGTCGCCATACGTATATTTGAAACTGTGTATCGTCATCATCATCATCACCATCATCATCATCATCATCATAATCAACGACATCAGAACCATCATCATCATCATCAACACTATCATCAGCACCATCATTAACATCAACACCATCATCATCATCATCATTATTATCATAATCAATACCATAATCACCATCATCATCATCAATATCATAACCATCATCATCATTACCAGCATCATCATCACCACCATCATCATCATTATGATTCATATCATCAACACCGCCCCCCGCATCATCATCATGATCATCACCCTTATCATCATCACCAATATCATCATTATCAAGTACCATGCCTGATGTCGTAGGTGACCATCTCTCTCTAAAACTCTTGATCTCGACAGTTATTTACCATTTCTACTATTGACCTGATGGGAGCCACGATAGCTCAGTGGTTAGTGAACTGGACTACAAAGGACAAGGGGTCCGTGGTAAGCCAACCGCCTATCGATTGCGCTAACCGGACACCCTTTCTCGTTACATGGCCAAACAAATAATGTGCTTCATATGTGGTCTGTCATATAATATATATCCCTTCCAAGGGCAGACAATTTATCACAAAAATCGTAGTTAAAGGGGAGACAATTTATTTTAAAATGTTAATCACTACTTTCAGTTTAAAATTAACAATAAATGTGTTTTACGTAAAAAAGTGTGGTACAAATTATGTTCCTTATATTGATTAATTTTAGAATTGTGAGAATCATTTTCAGAATTATCATAATCATCATCATCGAGTACCATGCCTGCTGGCGTAGGTGATCATGTCTCTCCACAACTTTCGATCTCGACAGCTATTTATAATTTCTGTTGTTGACCTTCTGCCAGGCCATTCTCTTAAGCTGTCCGGTATCTTTTCTCTTTGCTTCCCTCTGTCTCTTCGTCCCTTGATTTTACCGGTTGCTACAATATATTCCAGCTGGTCCCTTCTCTTACATAGCTAAAAAATTATGACTATTTCTTCTTGATATTGGAAATTAGCTCTCTTTTTGCTTTGACCTCTCTCAGAACCTCTTCATTACTCTTCTTAGCTGTCCATGGTATTCTCAACATTCTTCTGTAAAACCACATTTCTACAGACTCCAGTGACTTTCTTGTCTGTTATCCTCTTGTCCATGACTCGCTTCCATATGTTAAGACTGGCTCTACTTAACATTTAAGAACTAGAATTATACTACCCAAAACAAATTACCAAAACTTTATAAAATAGATTTTACAGCCATGAAAACAAAGATATAGACAAGGATAGAGACAAGAATGGAAACAAGGATAGAGAATAATTCTTAGATTAAGAAAGTACATATATACACAAATATAACGTGGCTGAAAACAAGGATAGAAACATCTTTACAATAAGGAAGCATACTTTGGTTAATGTCAGAGATAAGAATACCCATGTTCTAAATGTGGAAGGTATAACATGATTTACACTAAAATAGAAAGGTATAACATGATTTACACTAAAATAGAAAGGTATAACATGATTTACACTAAAATAGAAAGGCATACAATGATTTACACTAAAATAGAAAGGCATACATTGATTTACACTAAAATAGAAAGGCATACATTGATTTACACTAAAATAGAAAGGCGCACAATGATTTACACTAAAATAGAAAGGTATACATTGATTTACACTAAAGTAGAAAGGTTTACAATGAATTAAACTATAACAGAAGTCATGAAATAATTTACACTAAAATAGAAAGGCATAAAATAATTGAAGAAAGAAAAGAAGCAGAAGAGGAAAAATTTGGAGGAGAAAAAGAAGAAGAAATAGAAGGAGAAAGAGAGGAAAGAGGCGAAGAAGAAGAAGAAGAAGAAAAGGGAGAGGGAGAGGGAGAAGGAGAAGAAGAAGTGCAAGAAGGAGAAGGAGAAAGAGAAGAAGAAGAAGAAGTAGAAGAAAGATGAAGAGGTGGAATAAAATATGAAAAAGAATCAGAAAAATAAGAAAGAGAAGAAGTAGAGAAGAATAAGAACAATCAGAAGAAGTAAAATGAAACCAGCCAATCATCTCTAGGCTACTAGTAAATGTACCATATAATAGCATTCAATATTCACTTTCAGAATGGCTCATCGTATATCCCTAGACCGGCCGTACGCTAATCTTACGGTCTGTTGTTTGATGTGCACCGGGGATAATCTGACGACTAACTGTGTGTTTATATGTTTCGGAATTGGAGTCAACAACGATGGCCTAACATCATCAAGCGCTCTACATTTTTTTTTAAAATATGACGATCATCATTTTCAAGAGGACGTGAACTCCGGTATATGGTGGATATGCGGCGGGAACAATTGAAGTCTATGCATGAAATGTGTTCCTTGTTGTAGTTTCATCATATTCCAAGTCCGGCTTGTTGCAGGAGCTACTGAGTTAAGTGCTCTGTGCACACCGTGAGCTGTGTGTCTCATCCGTTTTGATCATGTTTCGATATTCCAATTGTTTACGATGAATGATGATATCGTATGACAGGGAACAGTTGGCTGTGTTCACTTTCTGCGCGGTTTCGCCTTATGTCTTTTGGCGTGTGCTGAGACTGCTACGATGGGGACTACAGTTACCTTTCTTTGTTTGGGAGATGAG
>JAVIAB010000091.1:13429262-13446762 GCA_032433765.1 Megaustenia siamemsis | reverse complement strand
TAGATAGATAGATAGATAGATAGATAGATAGATAGATAGATAGATAGATAGATAGATAGATAGATAGATAGATAGATAGATAGATAGATAGATAGATAGATAGATAGATAGATAGATAGATAGATAGATAGATAGATAGATAGATAGATAGATAGAATAGATAGATAGATAGATAGATAGATAGATAGATAGATAGATAGATAGATAGATAGATAGATAGATAGATTAGATAGATAGATAGATAGATAGATAGATAGATAGATAGATAGATAGATAGATAGATAGATAGATAGATAGATAGATAGATAGATAGATAGATAGATAGATAGATAGATAGATAGATAGATAGATAGATAGATAGATAGATAGATAGATAGATATATAGATAGATAGATAGATAGATAGATAGATAGTGGGCTGTATACTACTATAAGGAAATGTGACATCATCATCATCATGTGCCATACTGGTTGGCGTAGGCGATCATGTCCTTCCACAATCGTCTATCTACAGTGCATCGTATCAGTTCTGTTGTTGACTTTTGTCCATGCCATGACACCAAGCTGTCCAGTATTTGACAGCTTTACAAAAAAGGAACACAACAGAATACTGACGTGTCGGCCTACATCCTGCCTTCATAAAACGTCACACTCCACAATTGGCTCCTGGCTACCAGCTTTACCTCAGCACTGATTTTATTATTATCCGTCCACCTCCTCCCTCTATATGAGTCATCTCTCTCTCTCTCTCTCTCTCTCTCTCTCTCTCTCTGCGATCAAGACTCAATCAGAGTAGGATTCCAGACCCTCTCATGAAGTCAGCTGTCAGTTTAAGTGGTTCGATTGCCCCATATATATTTTCTCTTCCAGGGAGGTGGGGATCATATATAGGAAAGTAAGGTATCCTCCACGCCTGTGGTCTATGGTCACCACCTATGTGGTCGGCATCACGCCAGACCGCCTTTACTTCCCAGGAAAATCGCATGGTTCCTGTTTTAAGAGGCTGGGTGAACCTTGGAGCTTTGGCAGTCCGAAAAAAAATGCCGCTGTTGGAGATCGAGCCCGGATGCTTCTGGTCAGGAAGCGAGCACACTAACCGCTCAGCCACCGAGGCTCGTCATATGTAGTTGAGGTATGTCAATGAGTTTTGAATACGAGAATTTGAGCCTGAAAGGTAAGGTCAGAAAGGCAGAAACGCCGGCCTTCAGACAGAGAGGTTGTGGGTTCAAATCCCGGCTGCACCAGTTGGAATTTTTATTTATAATTTCTCTCTGCGGCAACCACCCCTGGTCTCAGTAGCGAGGCCCGGCTTGAAAGGTCGGTTACTGATGGACGGAAAAAATATGAGTACCTCCGAATACGGAGTTATATGCCTGTGCGCCGAGGGACCCCTGTGCACACGGCTGCCAGGGAAAAACGGATTAACATGCAAAATTCAGTTCCTAGTCTCTAGGGACTTCATCAGAGGTAAAAGCTGGCGAACGCAAAAAAAAAAAAAAAAAAAAACGAAGAACAGAAAAAAACGAAGAATAATTTCCGTCATTGAAGACATGAAGAACCGACCGATAAAGTGATTGAACCACGCGATAAGACAGAAATACCAAAACACAACACAACAGGTCATTATCAAATGTTGCTAGGACACCTGACTCAAGGGTCGACCACGAAAAATAATAGACTGATATGATATTAGAAGCTGGTCTGAATGCGTCGTGTCGCTATACTACGATAAGTCGCAATATTAGCGTCTTTTTTCTTCGAAACGTGAGACTGATATGTCTGTGCATGCCTGTGTTAGTCACCTCTAGTGACTCGGGCAGATGGTGCTCGTGAACCTGGGAGGGCCGACCATCTAAGGGCAGAATCCCCCTACACAAAAGATCATCTGCTGCCTTGCAGGAAGATTGGGGACAATCAAAGTCTAAGGACGCAAACGTGAATAAAATGCTGGCTGAAATCGGATGCACTGGGCCGCTGGCGCAGAACACAGTGCAACGTATTAACAGGTGTTCGGTCAGAGTGGATCTGGCAGACTCTAATTGTGATGTTCTGTCTGAGGGTGGCGATCAACAAACTTAACCTGATCGCTGACGTCATATGAAAGTCTGGAATTCTACTCTGATTGAGCCCTGATCGCAGAGAGAGAGAGAGAGAGAGAGAGAGAGAGAGAGAGAGGTTATTTTTTTTTTCTAAATTGTTGAACAAATTTTTGCCCGGGTGCGTCCATTCTGACTTTCTTTCAATTTGTAACTTCCAAGTGTTCTTTAACGTGCCGCGGAGTGTCCACGGGATCTTAGTTCTCGAGAAGGTTAGATATTACATCTCACTATTCAATGACCAGGAGAGGCCACACCCACGAAGAAACCACGTATTCTTCTTCTTCTTCTTCTTTCAGCTCCCTCTGGAGCATAGGTCTTCAACAACACTTTCAGCTCCCTGTTGAGCATAGGTCTTCACAAACACTTTCAGCTCCCTCTGGAGCATAGGTCTTCAACAAACACTTTCAGCTCCCTGTGGAGCATAGGTCTTCAACAAACACTTTCAGCTCCCTGTGGAGCATAGGTCTTCAACAAACACTTTCAGCTCCCTGTGGAGCATAGGTCTTCAACAAACACTTTCAGCTCCCTGTGGAGCATAGGTCTTCAACAAACACTTTCAGCTCCCTGTGGAGCATAGGTCTTCAACAAACACTTTCAGCTCCCTGTGGAGCATAGGTCTTCAACAAACACTTTCAGCTCCCTGTGGAGCATAGGTCTTCAACAAACACTTTCAGCTCCATCTGGAGCATAGGTGTTCAACAAACACTTTCCAAGCCGTTCTGTTTCTTGCCATTCTTTTATGATCATTCCATGTCTTCCCCATCATGTCCATCTCTGTTAAATATGTCTTCTCCAAGAATTTTTTTGGTCTCCAAACCACGGATTGGAAGAGAACATTTCCAGCAGCTGCGTCATAGTGTGACCAATTCAGAAGAGGAAGAATAAAGGATGAATCTATATACCTATTGACCTTTCGAGCCGCGATAGCTCAGTGGTTAGTGAACTGGACTACAAAGGACAAGGGGTAGGGTTCGATCCAACCGATGGCTTCCGGGTTCAGCCAGCCTTAAAATGGGTACCGGATTTTTTTCTGGGAACGTAAAACAGCACGGGCGTTATACCGACCACATTAACCGAAAAATCATGTGCTGAAGGTCTGTAAAGTATAGGGTCACTAACACCATATTTCCCTATACGGCACTTGGCGTGACGAGGGTACTTTACTTTTTTTTTTATTATGTCATTATTATAATGAATCCAATGCATTGAAAAAAATGACAGCGACGAATAAGGTAAATAAAGCTATTGGAGTTACATGTGTCAGGCGCATTATAAAGTCATTTTGGGATACGAAAGTAAGAGCAATGAAGATATGAATCAACACCGCAATAGAAACAAAAATAGGGAGAAATAGCAAAATAGTTTGGCTAAGATATAAGACAAGAAGAATTAAACATCATCATGTGAGCAAAAAAACTGTCAGTTAAAAACGCGAAAAGGAGCTGACATAGGAAAGTAAGAAAGCACACAAGATACACATGGAATCGTGATAGGAAACATTTAAAAAAAAAACATTACTCAAGAAACATCAAGAAGAAGACAGAACAACAACACAAGATTGAAAGGAAAATAAACCAAACGTTGAAAATTAAATAAACATCAAACAAAACGTGAAGCGAATCATAGAGACCTGACAAAACACTTCAATAAGCCTGAGCGGTTTGAAGCGCAAGAACACAAAGAACAGAACAGAACAGAAATAATTTCACGCCTTTTTCTCAATAATGTCAAATGTCAGAAATGTAACGATCGATGTCAAAGTTTTTCTGTTTGTTAAATCTCAAACAACAAGAATTGTGCTAATTCTTGTCCTCCTATGTCACGTTTACATTAGCTTCTAATCCACGTTAACTCTTCATGCTCCAGCTTTGTACGCTGGTTTGAGTAGAACAATTAATCTGGAATTTGTAAAAAACAACGTGCGTCACTAAACTCCGTCAATATTTAGCTCCTAGTTACACCCCGTGACAAAATAAATCAAACTGAAGTGAAAATATTTCACATTTTTGGAAGCGGTTTTAAATAAATAAACGGTTTCCGTGATAGCTCAGTGGTTAGTGAACTGGACTACTAAGAACGAGTGGTCGGGGTAGATCCTACCTAGAATGTGTAGCCTGCTGCTGTTCTGACCCTGCAGCTGCTGTTGACGTAGAGGCTTTTAATAATGTTGGTTAGATGTTGGCTTACTCCGTATGTTGTTAGTATCTCCCATAGTTGTTCTCTGTGTATTCTGTCGAATGCTTTTACCTGGTCAATGAAGGCTATGTATAAGTTTTGATTGTGTTCTGTCGTTTATTCTGCAAGCTGTTTTAGTATGAATAGTGAGTCGGTGCATCCTCTGTTTTTTTTCTGAACCATTTAAGAATCGCTTAACTGTAGTTCTATTATTGAGTCTCAGTCATAAACCAAACAATGAAGTCGTAAAGCAACTAAAAATGAAAAGAGAACTACTAGACACAATTCAAACAAGTAAATTGAGATTTTTGAGGCATGTTAAAACCACAACAGCCTACTAGAAGTATATTGGATGGAAAATTGCAAGGTAAAAGAGGTAGAGGCAGACCATGAATAACATGGACGAGTAACATTAAAAGATGGACAAACCAGAATATTACAACCTGCAACATAAAAACAAGAGACAGAGCGGAATGGCGCTCCATGGTAGCCAACCTTCGATGCGGAGACGGCACTACTCCATGATGATGAAAATCACAGCTGTTTCTCATTGATAATTGTGTTGATTGTGCTTATATGTGTCGTCACAGGATGATACAATACAAACGCTGTATTTGATTTTATATTCAAAATGATTAGAAATAGCTGTATCTTGAAATGTAATCTACTGTTGAATATTGCATCTCGCAAAAACTCTCAATTTTTCTCTCTCTCTCTCTCTCTCTCTCTCTCTCTCTCTCTCTCTGCGATCAGGACTCAATCAGAGTAGGATTCCAGACTCTTACATGAAGTCAGCTGTCAGGTTAAGTGTGTTGATCGCACACACAAAGATATGAGATATCACCAACATAGACATGCACACACAAGATATGAGATATGACCAACATAGACATGCACACACAAAGATATGAAACATCTAACATATACATACACACAAAGATATGAGATATGACCAACATAGACATGCACACACAAGATATGAGATATGGCCAACATAGACATGCACACACAAGATATGAGATATGACCAACAAAGACATGGACACACAAGATATGAGATATGACCAACATAGACATGCACACACAAAGATATGAGATATGACCAACATAGACATGCACACACAAGATATGAGATATGACCAACATAGACATGGACACACAAAGATATGAGATATGACCAACATAGACATGGACACACAAGAAATGAGATATGACCAACATAGACATGGACACACAAGATATGAGATATGACCAACATAGACATGGACACACAAGGATAATTCTATATTTAAAGTGATTAGAACAAGCTGTATCTTGAAATGTAATCTTCTGTTGAATATTGCATCTCCCCCAAAACTCTCAGATATGCAAATCACTGATTGTTTGTTTAAACACGTTGGACATATGTTGGACATATGTTGGACATATGTTGGACATGTGATGAGGAGAGATAATAAGCGAATAACAAGCAAGCCCTCATGTGGGAAACAACAGGTAAGAGGAAAAGAGGCCGACCCAGAGAGACACTGAGAAGAATATTGATCAGAGAGGCAAGAGCAACAGGAATCGGCTCCTTCAATGAGATATTGTTGCTTGCACAGAACAGAGACAAATGGCAATATTTGATAAAAGATCTTTACATGGTTTGATACCTGCTAGAATAAAAATGTAGAAAAGAGATAGAGTATCTGGGTCTATGCCCTATGGGCGGCTACGACTCAAAGGTTCAATAGACAGAAAGACAGAAAGACAGAAAGACAGACAGACAGACAGACAGACAGACAGACAGACAGACAGACAGACAGACAGACAGACAGAGAGACAGATAGACAGATAGACAGATAGACAGATAGACAGATAGATAGATAGATAGATAGATAGATAGATAGATAGATAGATAGATAGATAGATAGATAGATAGATAGATAGATAGATAGATAGATAGATAGATAGATAGATAGATAGATAGATAGATAGATAGATAGATAGATAGATAGATAGATAGATAGATAGATAGATAGATAGATAGATGATAGATAGATAGAAAGATTGTTTGTTACGACCACTAAGTACCAAAATATCATGTGTACAGAAATACTGACATTAGCTAAACATGTTATGTTTGATACGTTGTGTTAAAATTGAAACCACTTCCAAACAACATCAGTTTTAAGAATGAGTGGAATGTAGAAGGAGTAAAACATATCATTATAAACGGTACACACTTCCCTAGATTAGAACTAAAACTCCACTATGAGATGTAACAAACAGTTGTGCACTAAACGGGCAAAATCTTGGAAGCGGTCTCACATGTTGACGGTAACATACTTTGTCTCTGGCGGTAACGCGGTGCTGGTTTGCTGCCAACTTCTAACAAACACTGCTATGGTGACAACTCGCAGAACTCTGAACTCATCCACCCCCAATTTCTAAATATATTCGCTGTTTTCTTTCCCAGTTTGAGTTTGTCAAAAATAGAAATAGAAATGAAAATAAAAACAGACATATAGCTAGTTGCTCTATTTTTTTTTTTTTTTTTTTTTTTTTGACATTTCAAATATAATCCGGACTTTGCCAGCACGTGAGATAGTGATCACTGTGATTACGTCACCACATATTCAGCATAATCAAGTACCGGGCCTACTGGCGTAGGTGATCATGTCTCTCCAAAACTTTCGATCTCGGCAGCTATTTATCATTTCTGTTGTTGACCTTCTGCCGAGCCATTCTCTTAAGCTGTCTGTTATTTTTTCTCTTTGCTTCCCTCTATCTCTTCGTCCCTCAATTTTTCCAGTTGTTACAATATATTCCAGTTGTTCTCTTCTCATTACATGGCCAAAAATGATGTTTGTTTCTTCCTAATATTGGAAATTAGCTCTCTTTTTGCTTTGACCTCTCTCAGAACATCTTCATTACTCTTCTTAGCTGTCCATGGTATTCTCAACATTCTTCTGTAAAACCACATTTCTACAGACTCCAGTGATTTTCTTGTCTGTTGTCCTATTGTCCATGATTCGCATCCATATGTTAAGACTGGCTCTACGTAACATTTGAGAACTCTTTTTCTTGTTTCTATTGTCAAAAATGGATTGCATAGTATCTTCCTCATTTTTTTGGAAAGCTACTTTTGCCTGAGCCATTCTGCATCTCACCTCTTTTGTACATCTTCCGTCTGAGGTTAACAAAGTTCCCAAATATTTAAATTCACTTACGTGTTCACCGCATATTCAACTAAGGAAAACAGTGGATCATGAATACACAGACTTACGTGCAGACTTTCTCTTATTAACGTTATCAAAGACAACATAAATAGTATAGCTACTATTTAACAAGAGAAATAACAATCATCATCATGTGCAATACTAGTTGGTGTAGGCAATCATGTCCTTCCACAATTCTGTATCCACAGTAAAAATAAAAAGTAAAGTGCCCCCGTCACGCCAAGTGGCGTATAGGGAATATGGTGTTAGGGACAACAAATTTTACAGACCTTCAGCACATGATTTTTGGGGTAATGTGGTCGGTATTCCGCCCGTGCCGCTTTATTTATCCAGAAAAAAAAAATCCGGTAACAATTTAAGCCTGGGTGAACCCGGAAACCGTCGGTTGGGATCGAACCCTACCTCTTGTCCTTTGTAGTCCAGTTCACTAACCACTGAGCTATCGCGGCTCCCATCTCTATCCACAGCCCATCATATCAAATCATTTGCCAGCTTGATATCTCTCGGGAAGTACAGAGAGACTGAACTTTGCGTGTATTTCACTTTCCCTTATTTGTTCCAAAGGTAACTGTGCACACGTGTCCCTCGCCATATAGGCACATATTCTCCGTCTCCACAGGTGTTCTCATTTTATCCTCGATTTCTAGACGCTTTGGGCAGACTTAAAATCTTGCCCAAACAGCAGCCATTTTCGGATAATTTTTTTTCCTTCATGCAACGTCCTCAGAATGTATACAGGACCTCCTGTTTTTTTCGCCGCTGTCAGAGAGAGCTAGACATCGGACCTCACCACCCACAGAGAGCTAGACATCGGACCTCACCACCCACAGAGAGCTATACACATCGGACCTCACTACCCAGAGAGAGCTAGACATCGGACCTCACCACCCACAGAGAGCTAGACATCGGACCTCACCACCCACAGAGAGCTAGACATCGGACATCACCACCCACAGAGAGCTAGACATCGGACATCACCACCCACAGAGAGCTAGACATCGGACCTCACCACCCACAGAGAGCTAGACATCGGACCTCACTACCCAGAGAGAGCTAGACATCGGACCTCACTACCAAGAGAGAGCTAGACATCGGACCTCACCACCCACAGAGAGCTAGACATCGGACCTCACTACCAGAGAGAGCTAGACATCGGACCTCACCACCCACAGAGAGCTAGACATCGGACCTCACCACCCACAGAGAGCTAGACATCGGACCTCACCACCCACAGAGAGCTAGACATCGGACACACCACACAGAGAGCTAGACATCGGACCTCACCACCCACAGAGAGAGCTAGACATCGGACCTCACCACCCACAGAGAGCTAGACATCGGACATCACAACCACTGAGAGCTAGATTTCGGACCTCACCACCCACAGAGAGCTAGACATCGGACCTCACCACCCACAGAGAGCTAGACATCGGACATCACAACCCACTGAGAGCTAGACATCGGACCTCACCACCCAGAGAGAGCTAGACATCGGACATCACCACCCACAGAGAGCTAGACATCGGACATCACCACCCACAGAGAGCTAGACATCGGACCTCACCACCCACAGAGAGCTAGACATCGGACATCACCACCCAGAGAGAGATAGACATCGGACCTCACCACCCACAGAGAGCTAGACATCGGACATCACCACCCAGAGAGAGCAGACATCGGACCTCACCACCCACAGAGAGCTAGACATCGGACATCACAACCCACAGAGAGCTAGACATCGGACCTCACCACCCACAGAGAGCTAGACATCGGACATCACCACCCAGAGAGAGATAGACATCGGACATCACTACCCAGAGAGAGCTAGACATCGGACCTCACCACCCACAGAGAGCTAGACATCGGACCTCACCACCCACAGAGAGCTAGACATCGGACCTCACCACCCAGAGAGAGCTAGACATCGGACCTCACCACCCACAGAGAGCTAGACATCGGACCATCACCACCCACAGAGAGCTAGACATCGGACCTCATCACCCAGAGAGAGCTAGACATCGGACATCACCACCCACAGAGAGCTAGGCATCGGACCTCACCACCCAGAGAGAGCTAGACATCGACCTTACCACCCACAGAGAGCTAGACATCGGACTCACCACCCACAGAGAGCTAGACATCGGACTTCACTACCCACAGAGAGCTAGACATCGGACCTCACAACCCACAGAGAGCTAGACTCGGACTCACCACCCACATAGAGCTAGACATCGGACATTACCACCCACAGAGAGCTAGACATCGGACCTCACCACCACAGAGAGCTAGACATCGGACATTACCACCCACAGAGAGCTAGACATCGGACATTACCACCCACAGAGAGCTAGACATCGGATATTACCACCCACAGAGAGCTAGACATCGGACATTACCACCCACAGAGAGCTAGACATCGGACCTCACCACCCACATAGAGCTAGACATCGGACATTACCACCACAGAGAGCTAGACATCGGATATTACCACCACAGAGAGCTAGACATCGGACATTACCACCCACAGAGAGCTAGACATCGGACATACCACCACAGAGAGCTAGACATCGGACCTCACCACCCACAGAGAGCTAGACATCGGACATTACCACCCACAGAGAGCTAGACATCGGACATCACCACCCACAGAGAGCTAGACATCGGACATTACACCACCCACAGAGAGCTAGACATCGGATATCACCAAACCACAGAGAGCTAGACATCGGACCTCACCACCCACAGAGAGCTAGACATCGGACCTCACCACCACAGAGAGCTAGACATCGGACCTCACTACCACAGAGAGCTAGACATCGGACCTCACACCCACAGAGAGCTAGACATCGGACCTCACCACCCACAGTCCGAGAGAACTAAACATCGGACCTCACCACCCACAGAGAGCTAGACATCGGACCTCAGTACCCAGAGAGAGCTAGACATCGGACCTCACTACCCAGAGAGAGCTAGACATCGGACCTCACCACCCAGAGAGAGCTAGACATCGGACTCACCACCCACAGAGAGCTAGGCATCGGACCTCACCACCCAGAGAGAGAGCTAGACATCGGTCCTCACCACCCACAGAGAGCTACACATCGGACCTCACCACCCACAGAGAGCTAGACATCGGACCTCACAACCCACAGAGAGCTAGACATCGGACCTCACCACCCACATAGAGCTAGACATCGGACATTACCACCCACAGAGAGCTAGACATCGGACCTCACCACCCACAGAGAGCTAGACATCGGACATTACCACCCACAGAGAGCTAGACATCGGATATCACCAACACAGAGAGCTAGACATCGGACCTCACCACCCACAGAGAGCTAGACATCGGACCTCACCACCCACAGAGAGCTAGACATCGGACCTCACTACCCACAGAGAGCTAGACATCGGACCTCACCACCCACAGAGAGCTAGACATCGGACCTCACCACCCACAGTCCGAGAGAACTAAACATCGGACCTCACCACCACCGAGAGCTAGACATCGGACCTCAGTACCCAGAGAGAGCTAGACATCGGACCTCACTACCCAGAGAGAGCTAGACATCGGACCTCACCACCCAGAGAGAGCTAGACATCGGACCTCACCACCCACAGTCCGAGAGAGCTAGACATCTGACCTCACCACCCACAGTCCGAGAGAGCTAGACATCGGACCTCACCACCCACAGTCCGAGAGAGCTAGACATCGGACCTCACCACCCAGAGAGAGCTAGACATCGGACATCACCACCCACAGACCAGGGGAGCTGTAAGCCAAGAGGAAGCCACGAAACTTGGGTAAATCCCCATCGGATGTTGTGGAAATTGAAACCAAGACTTTCTCGTTCAAGGCTAACCTCTAAATCACCAAACCCTCGACAAGCCTCGTTATTTACAGTCTCTGTGTGTAAAGCCTTTTTGTGCTAATTCTCTCTCGTGTGGTCTCATTTTTACTTTTCTGTTCCTGGTCACTGATTAAACTATCATTAAAGACACGTGAAAATGATGTTTTGTTTGTCGAGCGTTTGCAAAATGCACGTTTTGCTTGAATCAATCATTTTCGATTAGGCATGGAGTTCTCTGCGTCGTGTTTGCCGTTAGGGGAAATCTGTCTGTAGTGTTGTTTATGTCAATCATGGATGTCATATCAATGTTTTTATCTTGTTAGGACTTCTCTGTTTGACGAGGGGCTGTCGAGGGCGAGAATGTGATGTGTGGAATTATGTCCTAAATAGTGTGAGCGTACACACACACACACACACACACATATATCGAGTGATCGATGTCATTTCGTGTGTGTAACGAAGGGAATTGTGTTGGCGGTTTGTCGTGGGTTATGTTTTGTGGTTACATGTTGTGACGTAGATTACAACAACAATTACACAAGAAATGATGAATGTGAAGATGTAAGTGAAGGTAAGATTGAGAGTAGAGATGTTCATGAAGACGTAGTAATGTTAATGAAGACATCGTTGTTGTTAGGGTTATCATCGCTGTACACTAGACGAATAGGGAGCCACGATAGCTCGCTGGTTAGTGAACTGGACTACAAAGGACAAGAGGTAGGTTCGATCCCAACCGACGGCTTCCGGGTCACCCAGCTTTAAATGAGTACCGACTTTTTCAGGGAAAGTAAAGTAGCACGGGCGTATACCGACCATATTCCCAATCATGTGCCGAAGGTCATTGCCACTACACTAATCACAGCCGCGATAGCTCAGTGGTTAGTGAACTGGACTGGCAGCGTAAGGTTCGATCCCAACGACGGCGTACGCTCACCAAAGTTATGGATACCGGATCTTTTCTGGGAAAGTAAAGCAGACGGGTAATACCGACCATTACCCCAAAATCATGTGCTGAAGGTCTGTAAAATTTATGGTCACTAACACCATATTCCCTATACGCCACTTGGCGTGACGGGGGTACTTTACTTTTTTTTTTTATTGACCTTTCGAGCCGTAGCGGCTCGTGGGGCATAGACCCAGATACTCTTTCTTTAATCTAAATGTGTATTCTTGCAGTTTTAAATCCTTCTAAAGATATTTTACCAAATCTCGCCACTTATCTCTGTTCTGTGCAAGCAACTCTATCTCATTGAGGGAGACGATTCCTGCTGTTCTTGCCTCTCTGATCAATGTTCTTCTCTGTTATTTATTTTTCCTAAGCCACGATTTCCTATAATGCTCTTATATCTACCTTTTCCTACTTTAGCGTTCATGTCACCCATTACAATCAAGATGTCTGAAGATTTCACTTGCTTCATAACTTTATTTAGGTCTTCATAGTATGTCTCTATTTGTTTGTCTGTGTAGTCTTGAGACGGTTATTTGTCTGTATTATTATGTCCTTAGAGAGTCGCGATAGCTCAGTGGTTAGTGAAAATGGACTACAAAGGACAAGGGTAGGGTTCGATCCCAACCGACGGCTTCCGGGTTCACCCAGCCTTAAAATGGGTACCAGATTTTTTTCTGGGAAAGTAAAACAGCACGGGCGTTATACCGACCACATTAACCAAAAATCATGTGCTGAAGGTCTGTAAAGTATAGGGTCACTAACACCATATTTCCCTATACGGCACTTGGCGTGACGGGGGTACTTTACTTTTTAAAATTATGTCATTATTATAATGAATCCAATGCATTGAAAAAAATGACAGCGACCAATAAGGTAAATAAAGCTATTGGAGTTACATGTGTCAGGCGCATTATGAAAGTCATTTTGGGATACGAAAGTAAGAGCAATGAAGATATGAATCAACACCGCAATAGAAACAAAAATAGGGAGAAATAGCAAAATAGTTTGGCTAAGATATAAGACAAGAAGAATTAAACATCATCATGTGAGCAAAAAAAAAACTGTCAGTTAAAACGCGAAAAGGAGCTGACATAGGAAAAGTAAGAAAGCACACAAGATACACATGGAATCGTGACAGAAAACATAAAAAAAAAAAAAACATTACTCAAGAAACATCAAGAAGAAGACAGAACAACAACACAAGATTGAAAGGAAAATAAACCAAACGTTGAATTAAATAAAATCAAACAAAACGTGAAGCGAATCATAGAGACCTGACAAGAACACTTCAATAAGCCTGAGCGGTTTGAAGCGCAGGAACACAAAGAACAGAACAGAACAGAAATAATTTCACGCCTTTTCTCAATAATGTCAAATGTCAGAAATGTAACGATCGATGTCAAAGTTTTTCTGTTTGTTAAATCTCAAACAACAAGAATTGTGCTAATTCTTGTCCTCCTATGTCACGTTTACATTAGCTTCTAATCCACGTTAACTCTTCATTCTCCAGCTTTGTACGCTGGTTTGAGTAGAACTATTAATCTGGAATTTGTAAAAAACAACGTGCGTCACTAAACTCCGTCAATATTTAGCTCCTAGTTACACCCTGTGACAAAATAAATCAAACTGAAGTGAAAATATTTCAAATTTTTGGAAGCGGTTTTAAATAAATAAACGGTAGCCGTGATAGCTCAGTGGTTAGTGAACTGGACTACTAAGAACGAGTGGTCGGGGTAGATCCTACCTAATACGGGAGGTCAAAAAGTAATGCACACCAATTTTTTTCTCGGCTAATAATAAAGATAGGAATATGAAATTTTGCACCCTTGGAATATGACATGTTCCAATTATGTGTACCAAATTGCACAGCATTCTGATAAATATTACGCAATCTATGAACCGTTAAAATGGAGCTTGTCAACAATGTCCGTTACAAAACAGCGAATTGTCATAGAATTTCTGGTTGCGGAAAAAGAAACTGTGGCAAACATTCATAAACGACTGTGTGCAGTGTACAAATGTTCTGCAGTCGATAAGAGCACAGTTAGTCGCTGGTTCAGAGAATTAAAGCTGCAGAAAGTGTACGAGTGGAGCTGCATGATTTACCGCGTTCTGGGCGTGTTGCCTCGGCTACCAGCACAGACATGTTAAACCGGGCTGATGCCATTATTCGTAAGGATAGGCGTATCACTAGTCAGCAATGGCATTGCAGCTTACAGTCAGCAAGGGAAGTGCAATCGCAATTTTTAAAACTCTCGGATATTCAAAGATTTGCGCTCGATGGGTCCTCGGTGCCTAACAAATGATCACAGAGTTCAAAGGAAAACATTCTGTTCAGAATTGTTGGAGCGTTTCGGTGTTGAAGGAGAAATGTTTTTGTCAAAAATTGTTACCGGTGACGAAACGTGAGCACATTATTATGAGCCTGAAACAAAAATGCAGTCAATGCAATGGCATCATCCGCAGTCCAAAAAGAAAAAAATTCAAAACATCTCCATCAGCCGGAAAGGTGATGATCACTGTCTTCTGGGACATTGATGGTGTGATTCTTGTTGATGTAATGACAAGAGGTGAGACAATCAACTCGACAGCTTACATCAATACACTGACAAAACTCAAAAATCGGTTCCACAGAGTTCGGCCTAATAAGCCATCTGCAGATTTGTTGCTTCAACATGACAATGCACGCCCTCACACAAGTCTGGTAACACGGGAAGCAATCAACAAATTTGGTTGGACTGTACTGCCCCATCCTCCTTACAGCCCTGATCTGGCTCCCTCAGATTTCCATCTGTTTGGACCACTCAAAAGGTTCCTGCGTGGGACACACTTGACAATGATGAGGATGTGATCCGTGCAGTTAAAAAATGGCTACGCGAGCAGGACAAAACTTGGTACAAACGAGGCATTAATGACCTAGTTTCGCGTTGGCGTAAGGCAATACGCTTGGACGGAGATTATGTTGAAAAATAGGTAGTGTAAAGGGGATGTTCAGCTACAATCTGTGAAAATTTCACACATTTTGCCCGAATAGTTTCCGAGAAAAAAAATTGGTGTGCATTACTTTTTGACCTCCCTACGTAGAATGTGTAGCCTGCTGCTGTTCTGACCCTGCAGCTGCTGTTGACGTAGAGGCTTTTAATAATATTGGTTAGATGTTCGCTTACTCCGTATGTTGTTAGTATCTCCCATAGTTGTTCTCTGTGTACTCTTTCGAATGCTTTTTCCGGTCAATGAAGGCTATGTATAAGTTTTGATTGTGTTCTGTCGTTTTATTCTGCAAGCTGTTTTTAGTATGAATAGTGAGTCGGTGCATCCTCTGTTTTTTTTCTGAACCCATTTAAGAATCGCTTAACTGTAGTTCTATTATTGAGTCTCAGCCTAAACCAAACAATGAAGTCGTAAAACAACTAAAAATGAAAAGAGAACTTCTAGATACAATTCAAACAAGTCAAATGAGATTTTTGAGGCATGTTAAAAAACACAACAGCCTACTAGAAGTAATATTGGATGGAAAATTGCAAGGTAAAAGAGGTAGAGGCAGACCATCAATAACATGGACGAGTAACATTAAAAGATGGACAAACCAGAATATTACAACCTGCACCATAAAAACAAGAGGACAGAGCGGAATGGCGCTCCATGGTAGCCAACCTTCGATGCGGAGACGGCACTACTCCATGATGATGATAAATCACAGCTGTTTCTCATTGATAATTGTGTTGATTGTGCTCATATGTGGTCGTCACAGGATGATACAATACAAACGCTGTATTTGATTCTATATTCAAAATGATTAGAAATAGCTGTATCTTGAAATGTAAACTTCTGCTGAATATTGCATCTCCCCAGAACTCTCATATCTCTCTCTCTCTCTCTCTCTCTCTCGCTCTCTGCCATCAGGACTCAGTCAGAGTAGGATTCCAGACTCTCACATGAAGCTGTCAGGTTAAGTGTGTTGATCGCCCCCACAGGCAGAACGTCACATTTAGAGTCCGCCAGATCCACTCTGATTGAACACCCGTTAAAACGTTGCACTGTGTTCTGCGCCAGTGGCCCAGTGCATCCGATTTCAGCCAGAATTTTATTCAGGTTTGCTTTCCTTAGCCTTTGATTGTCCCCAATCGTCCTGCAAGGCAGCAGATGATCTTTTCTGTAGGGGGATTCTGCCCTTAGATGGTCGGCCCTCCCAGGTTTACGAGCACCATCTGCCCCGAGTCACTAGAGGTGACTAACACAGACATGCACACAACGATACGAGACATGACTAACACCGACGCACATCAAGATATATGACACATGACTAACATAAACATGCACATAAAGATATGAGATATGACTGACATAGACATGCACACACAAAGATATGACACATGCCTAACATATACATACACACAAAGATATGAGATATGACCAACATAGGCATGCACACACAAGGATATGACACATGCCTAACATAGACATGCACACACAAGATATGAGATATGACCAACATAGACATGCACACACAAGATATGAAAACATGCCTGACATATACATGCACACACAAGATGTGAGATATGACCAACATAGACATGCACACACAAGATATGAGATATGACCAACATAGACATGCACACACAAGATATGAGATATGACCAACATAGACATGCACACACAAGATATGAGATATGACCAACATAGACATGCACACACAAGATATGAGATATGACCAACATAGACATGGACACACACGATATGAGATATGACCAACATAGACATGGACACACAAGATATGGGATATGACCAAACATAGACATGGACACACAAGATATGAGATATGACCAACATAGACATGGAGACACAAGATATGAGAGATATGACCAACATAGACATGCACAACACAAGATATGAGATATGACCAACATAGACATGGACACACAAGATATGAGATATGACCAACATAGACATGGACACACAATATATGGAGATATGACCAACATAGACATGGACACACAAGATATGAGATATGACCAACATAGACATGGACACACAAGAAATGAGATATGACTGACATAGACATGCACACACAAAGATATAAGATATGACCAACATAGACATGGACACACAAGAAATGAGATATGACTGACATTGACATGCACACACAAAGATATGAGATATGACCAACATAGACATGCACACACAAGATATGAGATATGACCCACATA
>JAVIAB010000091.1:13423883-13429162 GCA_032433765.1 Megaustenia siamemsis | reverse complement strand
CATCATAGGCCACAGATCTCCACCCAACCTGGTCTGGAGCATGGAAAGCTCTTGCCAAGACCTGCCAGCCTCTATAACTTCTTCATGTACATCTCGTCGCCCTGTCCCCAATGTTCTGCCTCTTCTTCTCTTGCCAAGTGGTATCCATGATATGCAAATTGGCAATTTCTGGTCCTTCCATTCATGGAACTTTGTTTAGCCATTTCAAACGTCACTTTAGCACTAGAAACACAAACAAGATACTCGAAAATACGCGATGGAAAACTATCTTCAAAATTACATATAAAAACGACACTAGAAATTGCAAAGACCTAATTATGTTTGCGCTGCTTTTTAGAAGCAATAAAACTACATTTCAAACAAAATTAGAAATAATTTCGTGCCGGTGACGAATATAATGAGTATAGGCACCGTCCCACAGTGACATACTACTCGTGAAGTCTGTTCGTGGCTTAGCCGCGATAGGCTCAATGGTTAGTGAACTGAACTACAAAGGACAAGAGGTAGGGTTCGGTCCCAACCGACGGCTTCGGGTTCACCCAGCCTTAAATGGGTACCGGATTTTTTTTTTCTGGGACAGCAAAGCGGCAAGGGCGTACAACCGACCACATTACCCCAAAATCATGTGCTGAAAGTCTGTACAAATTCTGGTCACTATAACACCATATTCCCTATACGCCACTTGGCGTGACGGGGGCTCTTACCTTTTACTTTTCGTGCTCTTGGCTTCTGATACAAAACATTCACTTCGGTAGAAAATGGCTGCCGAGCTGGTTTTTTTCTTCTTCGCCGACCAATATGTTTCGTTTGACCTTGACCGATGGATTTTTCCAGCGAGAACACGTGGCGGTTGTCTCAGTGACGTACCGAAGGTCTAAACTCTAAGGTCTTCGACCGTGTTACGTACGGAGTTCGTGCATCAGTGCTGAAATCTTCTGGAGTTTTCATTCAACGGCGACCTTCCTTTCCAAGATGGCTTTTACAAGGGTATTACGTTTCTTCACATGTTCACACAATTTCAGTTGTTCTCTTCATAATTGTGTTCAGTACTTCTTTATTCAATTCCAGCTGATTCAGAACTGTATTACTAGTCTTTCTTTTTCTATCACCAAATTCTTCCCATTTTTATTATCATCATCATCATCATCATCAAGTACCGAGCCTACTGGCGTAGGTGATCAAGTCTCTCCACAACTTTCGATCTCGACAGTTATTTATCATTTCTGTTGTTGACCTTCTGCCCAGCCATTCTCTTAAGCTGTCTGTAGTTTTTTTCTCTTTGCTTTCCTCAATCTCTTCGTCCCTCAATTTTCCCAGTTGTTACAATATATTCCAGTTGTTCTCTTCTCATTACATGGCCAAAAAATGATCAGTGTCTCTTCCTAATATTGGAAATTAGCTCTCTTTTTGCTTTGGCCTCTTTCAGAAAGTTTTCGTTACTCTTCTTAGCTGTCCATGGTATTCTCAACATTCTTCTGTAAAACCACATTTCTACAGACTCCAGTGATTTTCTTATATTACAATATATTCATTTTTATATAGATCCACATAGAATAGCTACAGTAGCTCGGAAATTGCATCGACAAATAGCACAAGAAACATATCTCCGTATAACATCATTGGGTTAGTTAATTGGTTGATTAGTCGAAGGCTCCGCTTTCATTGTAAACGAATTAAAATCCATAATTTCACAACCGCTCGTACCAGTGGAATCATCTGAATTATAACTCATCTCAATAAAAGATCAAAACAAAGAAAGGCAGCTGCAGTCTCCTTCATAGCAGCTACAGCACACGCAAAAAGACATAAGGCCAAGCAGCACCAAAAGTGAACACAGCTGAACTGTCCTTCATCAAACGATACCATCATTCATCGTAAGCAATCAGAATATTGAAAACACGATCCGGATGAAAAACACAGCTCACGGTGTGCACAGAGAAAAACACAGCTCACGGTGTGCACAGAGAAAAACACAGCTCACGGTGTGCACAGAGAAAAACACAGCTCACGGTGTGCACAGAGAAAAACACAGCTCACGGTGTGCACAGAGAAAAATACAGCTCACGGTGTGCACAGAGAAAAACACAGCTCACGGTGTGCACAGAGAAAAACACAGCTCACGGTGTGCACAGAACACTAAACTCAGTAGTTCAGGCAACAATTCAGACTTGGAATAAACTGCAACAAGAAACACTTTTCAGACAGAGCCTCAACTATTCCTGCCGTCTATACGCCATCTTGACAGGAAGTCCATCATATAAAAGCTGTAAGTTAAGAGTCTTGACTCCGTTCAATAATTTCGTGCCGCTAGTCTCTGTTTACTTTCTACAGAACGCATGTGGTTTCCTATCTTATCTGCATTTAAAGGTCTGGCACCAAAAGAGACATTTGTCAAGGCGCCTACAAATATTATATTATATATTATATTATATTTTATATTTATGAGATCCACTCATCATCGGGCACTTACAAGAGATCTACATCCATCATAGGGCACTTACAAGAGATATCCACTCATCATTGGGCACTTACAAGAGATCCTCACTCATCATCGGGCACTTACAAGAGATCTCCATCCATCATAGGGCACTTACAACAGATATCCACTCATTATTGGACACTTACAAGAGATATCCACTCATCATTGGACACTTACAAGAGATCCCGACTTATCATTGGGCACTTACAAGAGATCGCGACTCATCATTGGGCAATTACAAGAGATCTCCAATCATCATTAGGCACTTACAAGAGATCCCGACTCATCATTGGGCAATTCAAGAGATCTCCACTCATCATTGGGCACTTACAAATGATCCTCACTCATCATCGGGCACTTACAAGAGATCTCCATCCATCATAGGGCACTTACAAGAGATATCCACTCATCATTGGGCACTTACAAGAGATCCCGACTCATCATTGGCACGTACAAAGATCACCACGCATCATTGGACACTTACAAGAGATCTCCACTCATCATTGGACACTTACAAGAGATATCCACTCATCATTGGACACTTACAAGAGATCTCCACTCATCATTGGGCACTTGCAAAAGATCCAGACTCTCATTGGGCAATTACAAGAGATCTGAACTCATCATTGGGCAATGACAATTGATCTCAACTCATAATTAGGCACTTACAAAAGATCCCGACTCATCATTGGGCAATTACAAGAGACCTCCACTCATCATCGGGCACTGACAAGAAATCCCCACTCTTCATTGGACACTTACAAGAGATCTCCACTCATCATTGGACAATGACAAGAGATATCCACTCATCATTGAGCAATGATAAGATATCTCCACTCATCATTGGGCACTAACAAGAGATCCCCACTCATCAATGGCCACTCACAAGAGATCCCCACTCATCACTGGGCACTTACAAGCGATCTCCACTCATCATTGGGCAATGACAAGAGATCTACACTCATCATTGGGCAATGACGTCATCATCATCATCATCATCATAATCAACGACATCAGAACCATCATCATCATCATCAACACTATCATCAGCACCATCATTAACATCATCATCATCAACACCATCATCATCATCATTATTATCATAATCAATACCATAATCACCATCATCATCATCAATATCATAACCATCATCATCATCATTACCAGCATCATCATCACCACCATCATCATCATTATGATTCATATCATCAACACCGCCCCCCGCATCATCATCATGATCATCACCCTTATCATCATCACCAATATCATCATTATCAAGTACCATGCCTGATGACGTAGGTGACCATCTCTCTCTAAAACTCTTGATCTCGACAGTTATTCACCATTTCTACTATTGACCTGATGGGAGCCACGATAGCTCAGTGGTTAGTGAACTGGACTACAAAGGACAAGGGGTAGGGTTCAATCCCAACCGACGGCTTCCGGGTTCACCCAGCCTTAAATGGGTACCGGTTTTTTTTCTGGGAAAGTAAAGCGGCACGGGCGTAATATCGACCACGTTACCCCAAAGATCATGTGCTGAAGGTCTGTAAAATTTATGGTCACTAACCCATATTCCCTATACGCCACTTGTCGGTTGGGATCGAACCCTACCCCTTGTCCGTAGTAGTCCAGTTCACTAACCACTGAGCTATCGCGGCTCCCACTAATTTTTAGGGAATTAGTAAAACCCAGGTGTCCTCGCCAGGGAACGAACCCCGGCTGTTGCCGTGGTAAGCCAACCGCCTATCGATTGCGCTAACCGGACACCCTTTCTCGTTACATGGCCAAACAAATAATGTGCTTCATATGTGGTCTGTCATATAATATATATCCCTTCCAAGGGCAGACAATTTATCACAAAAATCGTAGTTAAAGGGGAGACAATTTATTTTAAAATGTTAATCACTACTTTCAGTTTAAAATTAACAATAAATGTGTTTTACGTAAAAAAGTGTGGTACAAATTATGTTCCTTATATTGATTAATTTTAGAATTGTGAGAATCATTTTCAGAATTATCATAATCATCATCATCGAGTACCATGCCTGCTGGCGTAGGTGATCATGTCTCTCCACAACTTTCGATCTCGACAGCTATTTATAATTTCTGTTGTTGACCTTCTGCCAGGCCATTCTCTTAAGCTGTCCGGTATCTTTTCTCTTTGCTTCCCTCTGTCTCTTCGTCCCTTGATTTTACCGGTTGCTACAATATATTCCAGCTGGTCCCTTCTCTTACATAGCTAAAAAATTATGACTATTTCTTATTGATATTGGAAATTAGCTCTCTTTTTGCTTTGACCTCTCTCAGAACCTCTTCATTACTCTTCTTAGCTGTCCATGGTATTCTCAACATTCTTCTGTAAAACCACATTTCTACAGACTCCAGTGACTTTCTTGTCTGTTATCCTCTTGTCCATGACTCGCTTCCATATGTTAAGACTGGCTCTACTTAACATTTAAGAACTAGAATTATACTACCCAAAACAAATTACCAAAAACTTTATAAAATAGATTTTACAGCCATGAAAACAAAGATATAGACAAGGATAGAGACAAGAATGGAAACAAGGATAGAGAATAATTCTTAGATTAAGAAAGTATATACACAAATATAACGTGGCTGAAAACAAGGATAGAAACATCTTTACAATAAGGAAGCATACTTTGGTTAATGTCAGAGATAAGAATACCCATGTTCTAAATGTGGAAGGTATAACATGATTTACACTAAAATAGAAAGGCATACAATGATTTACACTAAAATAGAAAGGCATACATTGATTTACACTAAAATAGAA
>JAVIAB010000091.1:13383883-13416383 GCA_032433765.1 Megaustenia siamemsis | reverse complement strand
CTCTCTCTCTCTCTCTCTCTCTCTCTCTGCGATCAAGACTCAATCAGAGTAGGATTCCAGACCCTCTCATGAAGTCAGCTGTCAGTTTAAGTGGTTCGATTGCCCCATATATATTTTCTCTTCCAGGCAGGTGGGGATCATATATAGGAAAGTAAAGGTATCCTCCACGCCTGTGGTCTATGGTCACCACCTATGTGGTCGGCATCACGCCAGACCGCCTTTACTTCCCAGGAAAAATCGCATGGTTCCTGTTTTAAGAGGCTGGGTGAACCTTGGAGCTTTGTCAGTCCGAAAAAAAATGCCGCTGTTGGAGATCGAGCCCGGATGCTTCTGGTCAGGAAGCGAGCACACTAACCGCTCAGCCACCGAGGCTCGTCATATGTAGTTGAGGTATGTCAATGAGTTTTGAATACGAGAATTTGAGCCTGAAAGGTAAGGTCAGAAAGGCAGAAACGCCGGCCTTCAGACAGAGAGGTTGTGGGTTCAAATCCCGGCTGCACCAGTTGGAATTTTTATTTATAATTTCTCTCTGCGGCAACCACCCCTGGTCTCAGTAGCGAGGCCCGGCTTGAAAGGTCGGTTACTGATGGACGGAAAAAATATGAGTACCTCCGAATACGGAGTTATATGCCTGTGCGCCGAGGGACCCCTGTGCACACGGCTGCCAGGGAAAAACGGATTAACATGCAAAATTCAGTTCCTAGTCTCTAGGGACTTCATCAGAGGTAAAAGCTGGCGAACGCAAAAAAAAAAAAAAAAAAAAACGAAGAACAGAAAAAAACGAAGAATAATTTCCGTCATTGAAGACATGAAGAAACGACCGATAAAGTGATTGAACCACGCGATAAGACAGAAATACCAAAACACAACACAACAGGTCATTAACAAATGTTGCTAGGACACCTGACTCAAGGGTCGACCACGAAAAATAATAGACTGATATGATATTAGAAGCTGGTCTGAATGCGTCGTGTCGCTATACTACGATAAGTCGCAATATTAGCGTCTATTTCTTCGAAACGTGAGACTGATATGTCTGTGCATGTCTGTGTTGGTCACATCTCCCATCTTTGTGTGTGCATGTCTGTGTTAGTCACCTCTAGTGACTCGGGCAGATGGTGCTCGTGAACCTGGGAGGGCCGACCATCTAAGGGCAGAATCCCCCTACACAAAAGATCATCTGCTGCCTTGCAGGAAGATTGGGGACAATCAAAGGCTAAGGAACCGGTTGGCTTACCACGGCAACAGCCGGGTTCGTAATCCTGGCGAGGACACCTGGGTTTTACTAATTCCCTAAAAATTAGTAGGAGCCGCGATAGCTCATGGTTAGTGAACTGGACTACTACGGACAAGGGGTAGGGTTCGATCCCAACCGACGGCTCCGGTTCACCCAGCCTTAAATGGGTACCGGATTTTTTCTGGGAAAGTAAAGCAGCACGGGCGTAATACCGACCACATTACCCCAAAAAATCATGTGCTGAAGGTCTGTAAAATATAGGGTCACTAACACCTTATTTCCCTATACGCCACTTGGCGTGACGGGGGGTACTACTAAGAAGAAAGGCTAAGGAACGCAAACGTGAATAAAATGCTGGCTGAAATCGGATGCACTGGGCCGCTGGCGCAGAACACAGTGCAACGTATTAACAGGTGTTCGGTCAGAGTGGATCTGGCAGACTCTAATTGTGATGTTCTGTCTGAGGGGGGCGATCAACAAACTTAACCTGATCGCTGACGTCATATGAAAGTCTGGAATTCTACTCTGATTGAGCCCTGATCGCAGAGAGAGAGAGAGAGAGAGAGAGAGAGAGAGAGAGGTTATTTTTTTTTCTAAATTGTTGAACAAATTTTTGCCCGGGTGCGTCCATTCTGACTTTCTTTCAATTTGTAACTTCCAAGTGTTCTTTAACGTGCCGCGGAGTGTCCACGGGATCTTAGTTCTCGAGAAGGTTAGATATTACATCTCACTATTCAATGACCAGGAGAGGCCACACCCACGAAGAAACCACGTATTCTTCTTCTTCTTCTTCTTTCAGCTCCCTCTGGAGCATAGGTCTTCAACAAACACTTTCAGCTCCCTCTGGAGCATAGGTCTTCAACAACACTTTCAGCTCCCTGTGGAGCATAGGTCTTCAACAAACACTTTCAGCTCCCTGTGGAGCATAGGTCTTCAACAAACACTTTCAGCTCCCTGTGGAGCATAGGTCTTCAACAAACACTTTCAGCTCCCTGTGGAGCATAGGTCTTCAACAAACACTTTCAGCTCCCTGTGGAGCATAGGTCTTCAACAAACACTTTCAGCTCCCTGTGGAGCATAGGTCTTCAACAAACACTTTCAGCTCCCTGTGGAGCATAGGTCTTCAACAAACACTTTCAGCTCCCTCTGGAGCATAGGTGTTCAACAAACACTTTCCAAGCCGTTCTGTTTCTTGCCATTCTTTTATGATCATTCCATGTCTTCCCCATCATGTCCATCTCTGTTAAATATGTCTTCTCCAAGAATTTTTTGGTCTCCAAACCACGGATTGGAAGAGAACATTTCCAGCAGCTGCGTCATAGTGTGACCAATTCAGAAGAGGAAGAATAAAGGATGAATCTATATACCTATTGACCTTTCGAGCCGCGATAGCTCAGTGGTTAGTGAACTGGACTACAAAGGACAAGGGGTAGGGTTCGATCCAACCGATGGCTTCCGGGTTCAGCCAGCCTTAAAATGGGTACCGGATTTTTTTCTGGGAACGTAAAACAGCACGGGCGTTATACCGACCACATTAACCGAAAAATCATGTGCTGAAGGTCTGTAAAGTATAGGGTCACTAACACCATATTTCCCTATACGGCACTTGGCGTGACGAGGGTACTTTACTTTTTTTTTTATTATGTCATTATTATAATGAATCCAATGCATTGAAAAAAATGACAGCGACGAATAAGGTAAATAAAGCTATTGGAGTTACATGTGTCAGGCGCATTATAAAAGTCATTTTGGGATACGAAAGTAAGAGCAATGAAGATATGAATCAACACCGCAATAGAAACAAAAATAGGGAGAAATAGCAAAATAGTTTGGCTAAGATATAAGACAAGAAGAATTAAACATCATCATGTGAGCAAAAAAAACTGTCAGTTAAAAACGCGAAAAGGAGCTGACATAGGAAAAGTAAGAAAGCACACAAGATACACATGGAATCGTGATAGGAAACATTTAAAAAAAAAACATTACTCAAGAAACATCAAGAAGAAGACAGAACAACAACACAAGATTGAAAGGAAAATAAACCAAACGTTGAATTAAATAAACATCAAACAAAACGTGAAGCGAATCATAGAAACCTGACAAGAACACTTCAATAAGCCTGAGCGGTTTGAAGCGCAAGAACACAAAGAACAGAACAGAACAGAAATAATTTCACGCCTTTTTCTCAATAATGTCAAATGTCAGAAATGTAACGATCGATGTCAAAGTTTTTCTGTTTGTTAAATCTCAAACAACAAGAATTGTGCTAATTCTTGTCCTCCTATGTCACGTTTACATTAGCTTCTAATCCACGTTAACTCTTCATGCTCCAGCTTTGTACGCTGGTTTGAGTAGAACAATTAATCTGGAATTTGTAAAAAACAACGTGCGTCACTAAACTCCGTCAATATTTAGCTCCTAGTTACACCCCGTGACAAAATAAATCAAACTGAAGTGAAAATATTTCACATTTTTGGAAGCGGTTTTATATAAATAAACGGTTTCCGTGATAGCTCAGTGGTTAGTGAACTGGACTACTAAGAACGAGTGGTCGGGGTAGATCCTACCTAGAATGTGTAGCCTGCTGCTGTTCTGACCCTGCAGCTGCTGTTGACGTAGAGGCTTTTAATAATGTTGGTTAGATGTTGGCTTACTCCGTATGTTGTTAGTATCTCCCATAGTTGTTCTCTGTGTATTCTGTCGAATGCTTTTTCCTGGTCAATGAAGACTATGTATAAGTTTTGATTGTGTTCTGTCGTTTATTCTGCAAGCTGTTTTAGTATGAATAGTGAGTCGGTGCATCCTCTGTTTTTTTTCTGAACCCCATTTAAGAATCGCTTAACTGTAGTTCTATTATTGAGTCTCAGCATAAACCAAACAATGAAGTCGTAAAGCAACTAAAAATGAAAAGAGAACTACTAGACACAATTCAAACAAGTAAATTGAGATTTTTGAGGCATGTTAAAAACCACAACAGCCTACTAGAAGTAATATTGGATGGAAAATTGCAAGGTAAAAGAGGTAGAGGCAGACCATGAATAACATGGACGAGTAACATTAAAAGATGGACAAACCAGAATATTACAACCTGCAACATAAAAACAAGAGACAGAGCGGAATGGCGCTCCATGGTAGCCAACCTTCGATGCGGAGACGGCACTACTCCATGATGATGATAAATCACAGCTGTTTCTCATTGATAATTGTGTTGATTGTGCTTATATGTGTCGTCACAGGATGATACAATACAAACGCTGTATTTGATTTTATATTCAAAATGATTAGAAATAGCTGTATCTTGAAATGTAATCTACTGTTGAATATTGCATCTCGCAAAAACTCTCAATCTTTCTCTCTCTCTCTCTCTCTCTCTCTCTCTCTGCGATCAGGACTCAATCAGAGTAGGATTCCAGACTCTTACATGAAGTCAGCTGTCAGGTTAAGTGTGTTGATCGCACACACAAAGATATGAGATATGACCAACATAGACATGCACACACAAGATATGAGATATGACCAACATAGACATGCACACACAAAGATATGAAACATGTCTAACATATACATACACACAAAGATATGAGATATGACCAACATAGACATGCACACACAAGATATGAGATATGGCCAACATAGACATGCACACACAAGATATGAGATATGACCAACAAAGACATGGACACACAAGATATGAGATATGACCAACATAGACATGCACACACAAAGATATGAGATATGACCAACATAGACATGCACACACAAGATATGAGATATGACCAACATAGACATGGACACACAAAGATATGAGATATGACCAACATAGACATGGACACACAAGAAATGAGATATGACCAACATAGACATGGACACACAAGATATGAGATATGACCAACATAGACATGGACACACAAGGATAATTCTATATTTAAAGTGATTAGAACAAGCTGTATCTTGAAATGTAATCTTCTGTTGAATATTGCATCTCCCCAAAAACTCTCAGATATGCAAATCACTGATTGTTTGTTTAAACACGTTGGACATATGTTGGACATATGTTGGACATATGTTGGACATGTGATGAGGAGAGATAATAAGCGAATAACAAAGCAAGCCCTCATGTGGGAAACAACAGGTAAGAGGAAAAGAGGCCGACCCAGAGAGACACTGAGAAGAATATTGATCAGAGAGGCAAGAGCAACAGGAATCGGCTCCTTCAATGAGATATTGTTGCTTGCACAGAACAGAGACAAATGGCAATATTTGATAAAAGATCTTTACATGGTTTGATACCTGCTAGAATAAAAATGTAGAAAAGAGATAGAGTATCTGGGTCTATGCCCTATGGGCCGGCTACGACTCAAAGGTTCAATAGACAGAAAGACAGAAAGACAGAAAGACAGACAGACAGACAGACAGACAGACAGACAGACAGACAGACAGACAGACAGACAGAGAGACAGATAGACAGATAGACAGATAGACAGATAGACAGATAGACAGATAGATAGATAGATAGATAGATAGATAGATAGATAGATAGATAGATAGATAGATAGATAGATAGATAGATAGATAGATAGATAGATAGATAGATAGATAGATAGATAGATAGATAGATAGATAGATAGATAGATAGATAGATAGATTGATAGATTGATAGATAGATAGAAAGATTGTTTGTTACGACCACTAAGTACCAAAATATCATGTGTACAGAAATACTGACATTAGCTAAACATGTTATGTTTGATACGTTGTGTTAAAAATTGAAACCACTTCCAAACAACATCAGTTTTAAGAATGAGTGGAATGTAGAAGGAGTAAAACATATCATTATAAACGGTACACACTTCCCTAGATTAGAACTAAAACTCCACTATGAGATGTAACAAACAGTTGTGCACTAAACGGGCAAAATCTTGGAAGCGGTCTCACATGTTGACGGTAACATACTTTGTCTCTGGCGGTAACGCGGTGCTGGTTTGCTGCCAACTTCTAACAAACACTGCTATGGTGACAACTCGCAGAACTCTGAACTCATCCACCCCCAATTTCTAAATATATTCGCTGTTTTCTTTCCCAGTTTGAGTTTGTCAAAAATAGAAATAGAAATGAAAATAAAAACAGACATATAGCTAGTTGCTCTATTTTTTTTTTTTTTTTTTTTTTTTTTTTTGACATTTCAAATATAATCCGGACTTTGCCAGCACGTGAGATAGTGATCACTGTGATTACGTCACCACATATTCAGCATAATCAAGTACCGGGCCTACTGGCGTAGGTGATCATGTCTCTCCAAAACTTTCGATCTCGGCAGCTATTTATCATTTCTGTTGTTGACCTTCTGCCGAGCCATTCTCTTAAGCTGTCTGTTATTTTTTCTCTTTGCTTCCCTCTATCTCTTCGTCCCTCAATTTTTCCAGTTGTTACAATATATTCCAGTTGTTCTCTTCTCATTACATGGCCAAAAAATGATGTTTGTTTCTTCCTAATATTGGAAATTAGCTCTCTTTTTGCTTTGACCTCTCTCAGAACATCTTCATTACTCTTCTTAGCTGTCCATGGTATTCTCAACATTCTTCTGTAAAACCACATTTCTACAGACTCCAGTGATTTTCTTGTCTGTTGTCCTATTGTCCATGATTCGCATCCATATGTTAAGACTGGCTCTACGTAACATTTGAGAACTCTTTTTCTTGTTTCTATTGTCAAAAATGGATTGCATAGTATCTTCCTCATTTTTTTGGAAAGCTACTTTTGCCTGAGCCATTCTGCATCTCACCTCTTTTGTACATCTTCCGTCTGAGGTTAACAAAGTTCCCAAATATTTAAATTCACTTACGTGTTCACCGCATATTCAACTAAGGAAAACAGTGGATCATGAATACACAGACTTACGTGCAGACTTTCTCTTATTAACGTTATCAAAGACAACATAAATAGTATAGCTACTATTTAACAAGAGAAATAACAATCATCATCATGTGCAATACTAGTTGGTGTAGGCAATCATGTCCTGCCACAATTCTGTATCCACAGTAAAAATAAAAAGTAAAGTGCCCCCGTCACGCCAAGTGGCGTATAGGGAATATGGTGTTAGGGACAACAAATTTTACAGACCTTCAGCACATGATTTTTGGGGTAATGTGGTCGGTATTCCGCCCGTGCCGCTTTATTTATCCAGAAAAAAAAAATCCGGTAACAATTTAAGCCTGGGTGAACCCGGAAACCGTCGGTTGGGATCGAACCCTACCTCTTGTCCTTTGTAGTCCAGTTCACTAACCACTGAGCTATCGCGGCTCCCATCTCTATCCACAGCCCATCATATCAAATCATTTGCCAGCTTGATATCTCTCGGGAAGTACAGAGAGACTGAACTTTGCGTGTATTTCACTTTCCCTTATTTGTTCCCAAAGGTAACTGTGCACACGTGTCCCTCGCCATATAGGCACATATTCTCCGTCTCCACAGGTGTTCTCATTTTATCCTCGATTTCTAGACGCTTTGGGCAGACTTAAAATCTTGCCCAAACAGCAGCCATTTTCGGATAATTTTTTTTCCTTCATGCAACGTCCTCAGAATGTATACAGGACCTCCTGTTTTTTTCGCCGCTGTCAGAGAGAGCTAGACATCGGACCTCACCACCCACAGAGAGCTAGACATCGGACCTCACCACCCACAGAGAGCTATACACATCGGACCTCACTACCCAGAGAGAGCTAGACATCGGACCTCACCACCCACAGAGAGCTAGACATCGGACCTCACCACCCACAGAGAGCTAGACATCGGACATCACCACCCACAGAGAGCTAGACATCGGACATCACCACCCACAGAGAGCTAGACATCGGACCTCACCACCCACAGAGAGCTAGACATCGGACATCACAACCCACTGAGAGCTAGACATCGGACCTCACCACCCACAGAGAGTTAGACATCGGACCTCACCACCCACAGAGAGCTAGACATCGGACCTCACTACCAAGAGAGAGCTAGACATCGGACCTCACCACCCACAGAGAGCTAGACATCGGACCTCACCACCCACAGAGAGCTAGACATCGGACATCACCACCCACAGAGAGCTAGACATCGGACCTCACCACCCACAGAGAGCTAGACATCGGACCTCACCACCCAGAGAGAGCTAGACATCGGACCTCACCACCCACAGAGAGCTAGACATCGGACCTCACCACCCACAGAGAGACAGACATCGGACCTCACCACCCACAGAGAGCTAGACATCGGACATCACCACCCACAGAGAGCTAGACATCGGACCTCACCACCCACAGAGAGCTAGACATCGGACCTCACCACCCAGAGAGAGATAGACATCGGACATCACTACCCACAGAGAGAGCTAGACATCGGACCTCACCACCCACAGAGAGCTAGACATCGGACCTCACCACCCACAGAGAGCTAGACATCGGACATCACAACCCACTGAGAGCTAGACATCGGACCTCACCACCCAGAGAGAGCTAGACATCGGACCTCACCACCCACAGAGAGCTAGACATCGGACCTCATCACCCAGAGAGAGCTAGACATCGGACCTCACCACCCACAGAGAGCTAGACATCGGACCTCACCACCCAGAGAGAGCTAGACATCGGACCTCACCACCCACAGAGAGCTAGACATCGGACATCACCACCCAGAGAGAGCAGACATCGGACCTCACCACCCACAGAGAGCTAGACATCGGACATCACAACCCACAGAGAGCTAGACATCGGACCTCACCACCCACAGAGAGCTAGACATCGGACATTACCACCCACAGAGAGCTAGACATCGGACCTCACCACCCACAGAGAGCTAGACATCGGACATTACCACCCACAGAGAGCTAGACATCGGACATTACCACCCACAGAGAGCTAGACATCGGATATTACCACCCACAGAGAGCTAGACATCGGACTTTACCACCCACAGAGAGCTAGACATCGGACATTACCACCCACAGAGAGCTAGACATCGGACATTACCACCCACAGAGAGCTAGACATCGGATATTACCACCCACAGAGAGCTAGACATCGGACATTACCACCCACAGAGAGCTAGACATCGGACATTACCACCCACAGAGAGCTAGACATCGGACCTCACCACCCACAGAGAGCTAGACATCGGACATTACCACCCACAGAGAGCTAGACATCGGACATCACCACCCACAGAGAGCTAGACATCGGACATTACCACCCACAGAGAGCTAGACATCGGATATCACCACCCACAGAGAGCTAGACATCGGACCTCACCACCCACAGAGAGCTAGACATCGGACCTCACCACCCACAGAGAGCTAGACATCGGACCTCACTACCCACAGAGAGCTAGACATCGGACCTCACCACCCACAGAGAGCTAGACATCGGACCTCACCACCCACAGTCCGAGAGAACTAAACATCGGACCTCACCACCCACAGAGAGCTAGACATCGGACCTCAGTACCCAGAGAGAGCTAGACATCGGACCTCACTACCCAGAGAGAGCTAGACATCGGACCTCACCACCCACAGAGAGCTAGACATCGGACCTCACCACCCACAGAGAGCTAGACATCGGACCTCACCACCCAGAGAGAGCTAGACATCGGTCCTCACCACCCAGAGAGAGCTACACATCGGACCTCACCACCCACAGAGAGCTAGACATCGGACCTCACCACCCACAGAAAGCTAGACATCGGACCTCACCACCCACAGAGAGCTAGACATCGGACCTCACCACCCACATAGAGCTAGACATCGGACATTACACCCACAGAGAGCTAGACATCGGACCTCACCACCCACAGAGAGCTAGACATCGGACATTACCACCCACAGAGAGCTAGACATCGGATATCACCACCACAGAGAGCTAGACATCGGACCTCACCACCCACAGAGAGCTAGACATCGGACCTCACCACCCACAGAGAGCTAGACATCGGACCTCACTACCCACAGAGAGCTAGACATCGGACCTCACCACCCACAGAGAGCTAGACATCGGACCTCACCACCCACAGAGAGCTAGACATCGGACCTCACCACCCACAGTCCGAGAGAACTAAACATCGGACCTCACCACCCACCGAGAGCTAGACATCGGACCTCAGTACCCAGAGAGAGCTAGACATCGGACCTCACTACCCAGAGAGAGCTAGACATCGGACCTCACCACCCAGAGAGAGCTAGACATCGGACCTCACCACCCACAGTCCGAGAGAGCTAGACATCTGACCTCACCACCCACAGTCCGAGAGAGCTAGACATCGGACCTCACCACCCACAGTCCGAGAGAGCTAGACATCGGACCTCACCACCCAGAGAGAGCTAGACATCGGACATCACCACCCACAGACCAGGGGAGCTGTAAAGCCAAGAGGAAGCCACGAAACTTGGGTAAATCCCCATCGGCTGTTGTGGAAATTGAAACCAAGACTTTCTCGTTCAAAGGCTAACCTCTAAATCACCAAACCCCTCGACAAGCCTCGTTATTTACAGTCTCTGTGTGTAAAGCCTTTTTGTGCTAATTCTCTCTCGTGTGGTCTCATTTTATACTTTTCTGTTCCTGGTCACTGATTAAACTATCATTAAAGACACGTGAAAATGATGGTTTTGTTTGTCGAGCGTTTGCAAAATGCACGTTTTGCTTGAATCAATCATTTTCGATTAGGCATGGAGTTCTCTGCGTCGTGTTTGCCGTTAGGGGAAATCTGTCTGTAGTGTTGTTTATGTCAATCATGGATGTCATATCAATGTTTTTATCTTGTTAGGACTTCTCTGTTTGACGAGGGGCTGTCGAGGGCGAGAATGTGATGTGTGGAATTATGTCCTAAATAGTGTGAGCGTACACACACACACACACACACACATATATCGAGTGATCGATGTCATTTCGTGTGTGTGTAACGAAGGGAATTGTGTTGGCGGTTTGTCGTGGGTTATGTTTGTGGTTACATGTTGTGACGTAGATTACAACAACAATTACACATAGAAATGATGAATGTGAAGATGTAAGTGAAGGTAAGATTGAGAGTAGAGATGTTCATGAAGACGTAGTAATGTTAATGAAGACATCGTTGTTGTTAGGGTTATCATCGCTGTACACTAGACGAATAGGGAGCCACGATAGCTCGCTGGTTAGTGAACTGGACTACAAAGGACAAGAGGTAAGGTTCGATCCCAACCGACGGCTTCCGGGTTCACCCAGCTTTAAATGAGTACCGGACTTTTTCAGGGAAAGTAAAGTAGCACGGGCGTATTACCGACCATATTACCCCAACAATCATGTGCTGAAGGTCTGTAAAATTTATGGTCACTAACACCATATTCCCTATACGCCACTTGGCGTGACGGGGGTACTTTACTTTTTTTTTTTATTGACCTTTCGAGCCGTAGCCGGCTCGTGGGGCATAGACCCAGATACTCTTTCTTTAATCTAAATGTGTATTCTTGCAGTTTTAAATCCTTCTAAAGATATTTTACCAAATCTCGCCACTTATCTCTGTTCTGTGCAAGCAACTCTATCTCATTGAGGGAGACGATTCCTGCTGTTCTTGCCTCTCTGATCAATGTTCTTCTCTGTTATTTATTTTTCCTAAGCCACGATTTCCTATAATGCTCTTATATCTACCTTTTCCTACTTTAGCGTTCATGTCACCCATTACAATCAAGATGTCTGAAGATTTCACTTGCTTCATAACTTTATTTAGGTCTTCATAGTATGTCTCTATTTGTTCGTCTGTGTAGTCTTGAGACGGTTTATTTGTCTGTATTATTATGTCCTTAGAGAGTCGCGATAGCTCAGTGGTTAGTGAACTGGACTACAAAGGACAAGGGGTAGGGTTCGATCCCAACCGACGGCTTCCGGGTTCACCCAGCCTTAAAATGGGTACCAGATTTTTTTCTGGGAAAGTAAAACAGCACGGGCGTTATACCGACCACATTAACCCAAAAATCATGTGCTGAAGGTCTGTAAAGTATAGGGTCACTAACACCATATTTCCCTATACGGCACTTGGCGTGACGGGGGTACTTTACTTTTTTAAAATTATGTCATTATTATAATGAATCCAATGCATTGAAAAAAATGACAGCGACCAATAAGGTAAATAAAGCTATTGGAGTTACATGTGTCAGGCGCATTATGAAAGTCATTTTGGGATACGAAAGTAAGAGCAATGAAGATATGAATCAACACCGCAATAGAAACAAAAATAGGGAGAAATAGCAAAATAGTTTGGCTAAGATATAAGACAAGAAGAATTAAACATCATCATGTGAGCAAAAAAAAAACTGTCAGTTAAAAACGCGAAAGGAGCTGACATAGGAAAAGTAAGAAAGCACACAAGATACACATGGAATCGTGACAGAAAACATAAAAAAAAAAAAAACATTACTCAAGAAACATCAAGAAGAAGACAGAACAACAACACAAGATTGAAAGGAAAATAAACCAAACGTTGAATTAAATAAACATCAAACAAAACGTGAAGCGAATCATAGAGACCTGACAAGAACACTTCAATAAGCCTGAGCGGTTTGAAGCGCAGGAACACAAAGAACAGAACAGAACAGAAATAATTTCACGCCTTTTTCTCAATAATGTCAAATGTCAGAAATGTAACGATCGATGTCAAAGTTTTTCTGTTTGTTAAATCTCAAACAACAAGAATTGTGCTAATTCTTGTCCTCCTATGTCACGTTTACATTAGCTTCTAATCCACGTTAACTCTTCATTCTCCAGCTTTGTACGCTGGTTTGAGTAGAACTATTAATCTGGAATTTGTAAAAAACAACGTGCGTCACTAAACTCCGTCAATATTTAGCTCCTAGTTACACCCTGTGACAAAATAAATCAAACTGAAGTGAAAATATTTCAAATTTTTGGAAGCGGTTTTAAATAAATAAACGGTAGCCGTGATAGCTCAGTGGTTAGTGAACTGGACTACTAAGAACGAGTGGTCGGGGTAGATCCTACCTAATACGGGAGGTCAAAAAGTAATGCACACCAATTTTTTTCTCGGCTAATAATAAAGATAGGAATATGAAATTTTGCACCCTTGGAATATGACATGTTCCAATTATGTGTACCAAATTGCACAGCATTCTGATAAATATTACGCAATCTATGAACCGTTAAAATGGAGCTTGTCAACAATGTCCGTTACAAACAGCGAATTGTCATAGAATTTCTGGTTGCGGAAAAAGAAACTGTGGCAAACATTCATAAACGACTGTGTGCAGTGTACAAATGTTCTGCAGTCGATAAGAGCACAGTTAGTCGCTGGGTTCAGAGAATTAAAGCTGCAGAAAGTGTACGAGTGGAGCTGCATGATTTACCGCGTTCTGGGCGTGTTGCCTCGGCTACCAGCACAGACATGTTAAACCGGGCTGATGCCATTATTCGTAAGGATAGGCGTATCACTAGTCAGCAATTGGCATTGCAGCTTACAGTCAGCAAGGGAAGTGCAATCGCAATTTTTAAAACTCTCGGATATTCAAAGATTTGCGCTCGATGGGTTCCTCGGTGCCTAACAAATGATCACAGAGTTCAAAGGAAAACATTCTGTTCAGAATTGTTGGAGCGTTTCGGTGTTGAAGGAGAAATGTTTTTGTCAAAAATTGTTACCGGTGACGAAACGTGAGCACATTATTATGAGCCTGAAACAAAAATGCAGTCAATGCAATGGCATCATCCGCAGTCTCCAAAAAGAAAAAAATTCAAAACATCTCCATCAGCCGGAAAGGTGATGATCACTGTCTTCTGGGACATTGATGGTGTGATTCTTGTTGATGTAATGACAAGAGGTGAGACAATCAACTCGACAGCTTACATCAATACACTGACAAAACTCAAAAATCGGTTCCACAGAGTTCGGCCTAATAAGCCATCTGCAGATTTGTTGCTTCAACATGACAATGCACGCCCTCACACAAGTCTGGTAACACGGGAAGCAATCAACAAATTTGGTTGGACTGTACTGCCCCATCCTCCTTACAGCCCTGATCTGGCTCCCTCAGATTTCCATCTGTTTGGACCACTCAAAAGGTTCCTGCGTGGGACACACTTTGACAATGATGAGGATGTGATCCGTGCAGTTAAAAAATGGCTACGCGAGCAGGACAAAACTTGGTACAAACGAGGCATTAATGACCTAGTTTCGCGTTGGCGTAAGGCAATACGCTTGGACGGAGATTATGTTGAAAAATAGGTAGTGTAAAGGGGATGTTCAGCTACAATCTGTGAAAATTTCACACATTTTGCCCGAATAGTTTCCGAGAAAAAAATTGGTGTGCATTACTTTTTGACCTCCCTACGTAGAATGTGTAGCCTGCTGCTGTTCTGACCCTGCAGCTGCTGTTGACGTAGAGGCTTTTAATAATATTGGTTAGATGTTCGCTTACTCCGTATGTTGTTAGTATCTCCCATAGTTGTTCTCTGTGTACTCTTTCGAATGCTTTTTCCTGGTCAATGAAGGCTATGTATAAGTTTTGATTGTGTTCTGTCGTTTATTCTGCAAGCTGTTTTAGTATGAATAGTGAGTCGGTGCATCCTCTGTTTTTTTTCTGAACCCCATTTAAGAATCGCTTAACTGTAGTTCTATTATTGAGTCTCAGCCTAAACCAAACAATGAAGTCGTAAAACAACTAAAAATGAAAAGAGAACTTCTAGATACAATTCAAACAAGTCAAATGAGATTTTTGAGGCATGTTAAAAAACACAACAGCCTACTAGAAGTAATATTGGATGGAAAATTGCAAGGTAAAAGAGGTAGAGGCAGACCATCAATAACATGGACGAGTAACATTAAAAGATGGACAAACCAGAATATTACAACCTGCACCATAAAAACAAGAGACAGAGCGGAATGGCGCTCCATGGTAGCCAACCTTCGATGCGGAGACGGCACTACTCCATGATGATGATAAATCACAGCTGTTTCTCATTGATAATTGTGTTGATTGTGCTCATATGTGTCGTCACAGGATGATACAATACAAACGCTGTATTTGATTCTATATTCAAAATGATTAGAAATAGCTGTATCTTGAAATGTAAACTTCTGCTGAATATTGCATCTCCCCAGAACTCTCAAATATCTCTCTCTCTCTCTCTCTCTCTCTCGCTCTCTGCCATCAGGACTCAGTCAGAGTAGGATTCCAGACTCTCACATGAAGCTGTCAGGTTAAGTGTGTTGATCGCCCCCACAGGCAGAACATCACATTTAGAGTCCGCCAGATCCACTCTGACTGAACACCCGTTAAAACGTTGCACTGTGTTCTGCGCCAGTGGCCCAGTGCATCCGATTTCAGCCAGAATTTTATTCAGGTTTGCTTTCCTTAGCCTTTGATTGTCCCCAATCGTCCTGCAAGGCAGCAGATGATCTTTTCTGTAGGGGGATTCTGCCCTTAGATGGTCGGCCCTCCCAGGTTTACGAGCACCATCTGCCCGAGTCACTAGAGGTGACTAACACAGACATGCACACAACGATACGAGACATGACTAACACCGACGCACATCAAGATATATGACACATGACTAACATAAACATGCACATAAAGATATGAGATATGACTGACATAGACATGCACACACAAAGATATGACACATGCCTAACATATACATACACACAAAGATATGAGATATGACCAACATAGGCATGCACACACAAGGATATGACACATGCCTAACATAGACATGCACACACAAGATATGAGATATGACCAACATAGACATGCACACACAAGATATGAAACATGCCTGACATATACATGCACACACAAGATGTGAGATATGACCAACATAGACATGCACACACAAGATATGAGATATGACCAACATAGACATGCACACACAAGATATGAGATATGACCAACATAGACATGCACACACAAGATATGAGATATGACCAACATAGACATGCACACACAAGATGTGAGATATGACCAACATAGACATGGACACACACGATATGAGATATGACCAACATAGACATGGACACACAAGATATGAGATATGACCAACATAGACATGGACACACAAGATATGAGATATGACCAACATAGACATGGAGACACAAGATATGAGATATGACCAACATAGACATGCACACACAAGATATGAGATATGACCAACATAGACATGGACACACAAGATATGAGATATGACCAACATAGACATGGACACACAATATATGAGATATGACCAACATAGACATGGACACACAAGATATGAGATATGACCAACATAGACATGGACACACAAGAAATGAGATATGACTGACATAGACATGCACACACAAAGATATAAGATATGACCAACATAGACATGGACACACAAGAAATGAGATATGACTGACATTGACATGCACACACAAAGATATGAGATATGACCAACATAGACATGCACACACAAGATATGAGATATGACCCACATAGACATGCACACACAAGAAATGAGATATGACCCACATAGACATGCACACACAAGAAATGAGATATGACCAACATAGACAAGGACACACAATGATAATTCTATATTTAAAGTGATTAGAAGCAGCTGTATCTTGAAATGTAATCTTCTGTTGAATATTGCATCTCCCCAAAACTCTCAGATATGCCAATCATTGATTGTTTGTTTAAACACGTTGGACATATGTTGGACATGTGATGAGGAGAGATAATAAGCGAATAACAAAGCAAGCCCTCATGTGGGAAACAACAGGTAAGAGGATAAGAGGCCGACCCAGAGAGACACTGAGAAGAATATTGATCAGAGAGGCAAGAGCAACAGGAATCAGCTCCTTCAATGAGATATAGTTGCTTGCACAGAACAGAGACAAATGGCAATATTTGATAAAAGATCTTTACAAGGATTGAAACCTGCTAGAAAAAAAATGTAGAAAAGAGATAGAGTATCTGGATCTATGCCCTATGGGCCGGCTACGACTCGAAAGTTCAATAGACAGACAGACAGACAGACAGACAGACAGACAGAAAGATAGACAGATAGACAGATAGGCAGATAGATAGATAGATAGATAGATAGATAGATAGATAGATAGATAGATAGATAGATAGATAGATAGATAGATAGATAGATAGATAGATAGATAGATAGATAGATAGATAGATAGATAGATAGATAGATAGATAGATAGATAGATAGATAGACAGATAGACAGACAGACAGACAGACAGACAGACAGACAGACAGACAGACAGACAGACAGACAGACAGACAGACAGATAGACAGACAGACAGACAGACAGACAGACAGACAGACAGACAGACAGACAGACAGACAGACAGACAGACAGACAGACAGACAGACAGACAGACAGACAGACAGACAGACAGACAGACAGACAGACAGACAGACAGACAGACAGACAGACAGACAGACAGACAGACAGACAGACAGACAGACAGACAGACAGACAGACAGACAGACAGACAGACAGACAGACAGACAGACAGACAGACAGACAGACAGACAGACAGACAGACAGACAGATAGATAGATAGATAGATAGATAGATAGATAGATAGATAGATAGATAGATAGATAGATAGATAGATAGATAGATAGATAGATAGATAGATAGATAGATAGATAGATAGATAGATAGATAGATAGATAGATAGATAGATAGATAGATAGATAGATAGATAGATAGATAGATAGATAGATAGATAGATAGATAGATAGATAGATAGATAGATGATAGATAGATAGATAGATAGAAAGATTGTTTGTTACGACCACTAAGTATCAAAATATCATGTGTACAGAAATACTGACATTAGCTAAACATGTTATGTTTGATATGTTGTGTTCCAAATTGAAACCACTTCCACACAACATCAGTTTTAAGAATGAGTGAAATGTAGAAGGAGTAAAACATATTCTTATAAACGATACACACTTTCCTAGATTAGAACAAAAACTCCACTATGAGATGTAACAAACAGTTGTGCACTAAACGGGCAAAATCTTGGAAGCGGTCTCACATGTTGACGGTAACATACTTTGTCTCTGGCGGTAACACGGTGCTGGTTTGCTGCCAACTTCTAATAAACACTGGCTATGGTGATAACTCGCATAACTCTGAACTCATCCACCCCCAATGTCTAAATATATTCGCTGTTTTCTTTCCCAGTTTGAGTTTGTCAAAAATAGAAATAGAAATGAAAATAAAAACAGACATATAGCTAGTTGCTCTATTTTTTTTTTTTTTTGACATTTCAAATATAGTCCGGACTTTGCCAGCACGTGAGATAGTGATCACTGTGATTACGTCACCACATATTCATCATAATCAAGTACCGGGCCTACTGGCGTAGGTGATCATGTCTCTCCACAACTTTCGATCTCGGCAGCTATTTATCATTTCTGTTGTTGACCTTCTGCCGAGCCATTCTCTTAAGCTGTCTGGTATTTTCTCTCTTTGCTTCCCTCTATCTCTTCGTCCCTCAATTTTCCCAGTTGTTACAATATATTCCAGTTGTTCTCTTCTCATTACATGGCCAAAAAATGATGATTGTTACTTCCTAATATTGGAAATTATCTCTCTTTTTGCTTTGACCTCTCTCAGAACATCTTCATTACTCTTCTTAGCTGTCCATGGCATTCTCAATATTCTTCTGTAAAACCACATTTCTACAGACTCCAGTGATTTTCTTGTCTGTTGTCCTATTGTCCTTGATTCACATCCATGTGTTAAGACTGGCTCTACGTAACATTTGAGAACTCTTTTTCTTGTTTCTATTGTCAAAATGGATTGCATAGTATCTTCCTCATTTTTTTGGAAAGCTGCTTTTGCCTGAGCCATTCTGCATCTTACCTCTGTTGTACATCTTCCGTCTGAGGTTAACAAAGTTCCCAAATATTTAAATTCATTTACATGTTCACCACATATTCAACTACGGAAAACAGTATTTCATGAACACACAGACTTTCGTGCAGACTTTCTCTTATTAATGTTATCAAAGACAACATAAATATTATAGCTACTATTTTACAAGAGAAATAACAATCATCATCATGTGCAATACTAGTTGGTGTAGGCGATCATGTCCTTCCACAATTCTCAATCCACAGTAAAAATAAAAAAAATAAAGAACCCCCGTCACGCCAAGTGGCGTATAGGGAATATGGTGTTAGGGACCACAAATTTTACAGACCTTCAGCACATGATTTTTTGGGTAATGTGGTCAGTATTCCGCCCGTGCCGCTTTATTTACCCAGAAAAAAATCCGGTACCAATTTAAGGCTGGGTGAACCCGGAAACCGTCGGTTGGGATCGAACCCTACCTCTTGTCCTTTGTAGTCCAGTTCACTAACCACTGAGCTATCGCGGCTCCCATCTCTATCCACAGCCCATCGCATCAAATCATTTGCCAGCTTGATATCTCTCGGGAAGTACAGAGAGACTGAACTTTGCGTGTATTTCACTTTCCCTTATTTGTTCCCAAAGGTAACTGTGTGCACACGTGTCCCTCGCCATACAGGCACATATTCTCCGTCTCCACAGGTGTTCTCATTTTTATCCTCGATTTCTAGACACTTTGGGCAGACTTAAAATCTTACCCGAACAGCGGCTATTTTCGGATAATTTATTTTTTTTCCTTCATGCAATGTCCTCAGAATGTATAAAGGACCTCCTGTTTTTTCGCCGCTGTCCGAGAGAGCTAGACATCGGACCTCATCACCCACAGTCAGAGAGAGCTAGACATCGGACCTCACTACCCAGAGAGAGCTAGACATCGGACCTCACTACCCAGAGAGAGCTAGACATCGGACCTCACTACCCAGAGAGAGCTAGACATCGGACCTCACTACCCAGAGAGAGCTAGACATCGGACCTCACTACCCAGAGAGAGCTAGACATCGGACCTCATCACCCACAGTCAGAGAGAGCTAGACATCGGACCTCACCACCCACAGTCCGAGAGAGCTAGACATCGGACCTCACTACCCAGAGAAAGCTAGACATCCGACCTCATCACCCACAGTCCGAGAGAGCTAGACATTGGACCTCACCACCCACAGTCCGAGAGAGCTAGACATCGGACCTCACCATCCACAGTCCGAGAAAGCTAGACATCGGACCTCACCACCCACAGTCCGAGAGAGCTAGACATCGGACCTCACCACCCACAGTCCGAGAGAGCTAGACATCGGACCTCACCACCCACAGTCCGAGAGAGCTAGACATCGGACCTCACTACCCACAGTCCGAGAGAGCTAGACATCGGACCTCACTACCCACAGTCCGAGAGAGCTAGACATCGGACCTCACCACCCACAGTCCGAGAGAGCTAGACATCGGACCTCACCACCCACAGTCCGAGAGAGCTAGACATCGGACCTCACCACCCAGAGAGAGCTAGACATCGGACCTCACCACCCAGAGAGAGCTAGACATCGGACATCACCACCCACAGACCAGGGGAGCTGTAAAACCAAGAGGAAGCCACGAAACTTGGGTAAATCCCCATCGGCTGTTGTGGAAATTGAAACCAAGACTTTCTCGTTCAAAGGCTAACCTCTAAACCACCAATCCCTCGACAAGCCTCGTTATTTACCGCCTCTGTGTGTAAAACCTATTTGTGCTAATTCTCTCTCGTGTGGTCTCATTTTATACTTTTCTTTTCCTAGTCACTGATTAATAAACTATCATTAAAGACACGTGAAAATGATGGTTTTGTTTGTCGAGCGTTTGCAAAATGCACGTTTTGCTTGAATCAATCATTTTCGATTAGGCATGGAGTTCTCTGCCTCGTGTTTGCCGTTAGGGGAAATCTGTCTGTAGTGTTGTTTATGTCAATCATGGATGTCATATCAATGTTTTTATCTTGTTAGGACTTCTCTGTTTGACGAGGGGCTGTCGAGGGCGAGAATGTGATGTGTGGAATTATGTCCTAAATAGTGTGAGTGTACACACACACACACACACACATATATCGAGTGATCGATGTCATTTCGTGTGTGTGTAACGAAGGGAATTGTGTTGGCGGTTTGTCGTGGGTTATGTTTGTGGTTACATGTTGTGACGTAGATTACAAGAACAATTACACATAGAAATGATGAATGTGAAGATGTAAGTGAAGGTAAGATTGAGAGTAGAGATGTTCATGAAGACGTAGTAATGTTAATGAAGACATCGTTGTTGTTAGGGTTATCATCGCTGTACACTAGACGAATAGGGAGCCACGATAGCTCGCTGGTTAGTGAACTGGACTACAAAGGACAAGAGGTAAGGTTCGATCCCAACCAACTGCTTTCGGGTTCACCCAGCCTTTAATGGATACCGGATCTTTTTTCTGGGAAAGTAAAGCAGCACGGGCTTAATACCGACCACATTACCCCAAAAATCATTTGCTGAAGGTCACTAAAATGTATGGTCACTATCACCATGTTTCCATATACGCCACTTGGAGGGACGGGGGTAATTTACTACCATATTCTCTATACGCCACTTGGAGGGACGGGGGTAATTTACTACCATATTCCCTATACGCCACTTGGCGTGACGGGGGTAATTTACTACCATATTCCCTATACGCCACTTGGCGTGACGGGGGTAATTTACTACCATATTCCCTATACGCCACTTGGCGTGACGGGGGTAATTACCATATTCCCTATACGCCACTTGGCGTGACGGGGGTAATTTACTACCATATTCCCTATACACCACTTGGCGTGACGGGGGTAATTTACTAACATATTCTCTATACGCCACTTGGCGTGACGGGGGTAATTTACTACCATATTCTCTATACGCCACTTGGCGTGACGGGGGTAATTTACTACCATATTCCCTATACACCACTTGGCGTGACGGGGGTAATTTACTACCATATTCCCTATACGCCACTTGGCGTGACGGGGGTAATTTACTACCATATTCCCTATACGCCACTTGGCGTGACGGGGGTAATTTAATAACATATTCTCTATACGCCACTTGGCGTGTCGGGGGTAATTTACTACCATATTCCCTATACGCCCCTTGGCGTGACGGGGGTAATTTACTGCCATATTCCCTATACGCCCCTTGGCGTGACGGGGGTAATTTACTACCATATTCCCTATACGCCCCTTGGCGTGACGGGGGTAATTTACTACCATATTCCCTATACGCCACTTGGTGTGACCGGGCTCTTTACTTTACTTTACTTTTACTACACTGGACGAATCCCCACAGGTTCCCTGACATCCACCTCGAGAATTTATGAAAATCTAAGGAGAACCCTGGCCCATGTGCACGAACTCCGTAACGAGATCTTGATCCATGCTGTGGGCAGGTTATTGCTAACAGATTTGATAGGACAGAGATCAAATGCATAGGTTACTCTTTACTATTTTAACGTGCGAGAGTGTACACATGACATCATGTTTATTGCAGTTATCCGAGAGGGTTAAATCATGCCAAGAATATATAGAACAACAACAATTTAAATGGTTTGGCCACCTGGTCAGAATGAATCCTCACCAATCACCATCAAAGGCGTTCTTCTCGAGAATGCATGGGAAAAGACCAAGAGGAAGACCCAGAAGAAGATGGATAGATGCAGTGACAGAGACATGTAACAACAAAGGAAAATTCACTAATTCAGACAGTTCGAGCAGCTCAAGAACGACAAATGATATAAACCACGACACCTTTTAGGTATCAGTGAAAAGAGAAACGAAGAAGATGGATAGATGCAGTGATAGAGACATGTAACAACAAAGGATAATCACTAATTCAGACAGTTCGAGCAGCTCAAGAACGACAAATGATATAAACCACGACACCTTTTAGGTATCAGTGAAAAGAGAAAAGAAGAAGATGGATATATGCAGTGACAGAGACATGTAACAACAAAGGAAAATTCACTAATTCAGACAGTTCGAGCAGCTCAAGAACGACAAATGATATAAACCACGACACCTTTTAGGTATCAGTGAAAAGAGAAACGAAGAAGATGGATAGATGCAGTGACAGAGACATGTAACAACAAAGGAAAATTCACTAATTCAGACAGTTCGAGCAGCTCAAGAACGACAAATGATATAAACCACGACACCTTTTAGGTATCAGTGAGAAGAGAAAAGAAGAAGATGGATAGATGCAGTGATAGAGACATGTAACAACAAAGGAAAATCACTAATTCAGACAGTTCGAGCAGCTCAAGAACGACAAATGATATAAATCACGACACCTTTTAGGTATCAGTGAAAAGAGAAAAGAAGAAGATGGATAGATGCAGTGACAGAGACATGTAACAACAAAGGAAAATTCACTAATTCAGACAGTTCGAGCAGCTCAAGAACGACAAATGATATAAATCACGACACCTTTTAGGTATCAGTGAAAAGAGAAAAGAAAGAAGATGGATAGATGCAGTGATAGAGACATGTAACAACAAAGGAAAATCACTAATTCAGACAGTTCGAGCAGCTCAAGAACGACAAATGATATAAACCACGACACCTTTTAGGTATCAGTGAGAAAGAGAAAAGTAGAAGAAGCAGAAGAAGATCCGAGAGGGCTAGACATAGGATCTCACTACTGAGATTTGTACTTCCGGTTCCAAGATGGCGCGGTCATGTTTGCGTCAACGTTCACTGTTATGTTTTTTGCCGAAAAGATGGTTAAGTCTATGTTTCCAATGCAGATCAGTGTCTAGATAGGAAGATCCACTGTTGGGATCTTCGCCGGTGAAGCGGAGAACGTCCATGTGATCTGAAATCCTCTACAGTGTGCGCAATAGTGTGTTCTGTGTTCATTTCAATATACGTCATCATTGGAATACCGGTCAATACGGCGGATAGGCGGCAAGAACCATTGAGACATTGCCTGAAAAGTGTTCCTTGTTACAGTTTCCTCATATTCCAAGTCAGGTTTGCTGCCGGAGCTACTGAGTTTAGTGCTCTGTGCACACCTTGAGCTGTGTTTCATCCGGATTGTGTTTCAATATTCCGATTGCTTACGATGAATGATGATATCGTTCGACAAATGTCAATTCAGCTGCGTTCACTTTCGTGCCGCTTGGTCTTATGTCTTTTGGCGTGTGCTGTAGCTGAATAACGGGGACTGCAATTGTCTTTCTTTAATTAGATCCTTCAATGAGATGAGATGTTAATTCGGATGATTCCACTGGCATGTGCGATTGAGCAATAATCGATATTAATTCGTTTGTAGTGATACCGGGGCCTTTTACTAACCATAAACATAACCAAAACCATAACCATACAGAGATATCAGAGGAGGTTATCGTCGCGATGAAACCGTGGATTAATATTTCCGATTTTTTAGTAAAATAAATAAACATCACCAGTGGTGGGGTTTGAACCCGGTTGTGATCTGTCCAGAGGCTGACGACGTTACCCAGCCGTCCACGACTAATGAAGATGTAAGTGATGGTAAAGTTGAGAACGATGATGTTAATGAAGATGTAAGTGATGATAAAGTTGACAACGATGATGTTAATGAAGATGTAAGTGATGATAAAGTTGAGAGCGATGATGTTAATGAAGATGTAAGTGATGATAAAGTTGGCAACGATGATGTTAATGAAGATGTAAGTGATGATAAAGTTGACAACGATGATGTTAATGAAGATGTAAGTGATGCTAAAGTTGAGAGCGATGATGTTAATGAACATTTATCTCTTCAAAGCAATGGTTTCTTCACGCTTTTCCTCTCCCCCGGTTTTTGTAATGAAATCGGATACCTAGCACTATCGGACACCAAATCATACAGCGAGCAGTTACACATCTTCTTCCTCTTCTTCCTCTTCCTCTTCTTCTACATTTCAGCTACTATTTATCACATTCCGTCCCCTCGTCATCTTGATATCTGAACACTTGAGTAATGCCACAGCTGAGAAGTCTAGAATCTCCGGCGACTTGTATTAACCCATCATTTCTGGAAACCTCTTCTCTTACTGCCATTTACATCGATCATTACTGGACGCGCAAGTCAGCTCGTGACGTTAACAAACAGTGGCTGTCACACGAGCCATATGGCGAGTTTTCTTCTACCTTTCAGCTCCGTGTGGAGCATAGGTCTTCATCAAACACCTTCCAAATCGTTCTGTTTCTTGCCATTCATTTAAGATCATCCCATGTCTTCCCCATCATCTTCATCTCTGCTTCTATCTGTCTTCTCCAAGAATTCCTTGGTCTTCCTCTTTGTCTTTTTCCCTGGGGATTAAAAAAAAAATACCTGTTGTTTAATACTCTCAGATGGCTTCAGCAGTGTGTGTCCTATCCAGCGCCATCGTCTTCGCTGTATCCCTTTATCCACTGGTATTTGATTGGTGGTAAGGGAATATGAAACAACTGTACAACAGCACAAAGAAATTATGTGGGAAAATACAAACACTCCACATATTACATCTCTCTTATTTCTACTCTGTAACTTGATGGACATTAAGTTAACACTGTTGACTGCACTGCAGCTTTCTTCGTGGTTGTATCATTTATTTTTTTTTTAATGCACAAAATTTAAAAAAAAATTATAATTAGTAAAAACCGTCTCATTAATGTTTTTTTTTTTTTAAACTGAATTTTAATATTTGCTTTTTTCAGGGATCAATATTAATCTTCTTCTAACGCAAACTTTAAAAACACAAAAAATCAGCAAATATTTTATGTTACAAATATAATTTTAGTCAGTGAGAACAGCCTACCCGTGACGCACAAAAAAAATTCAAAACATGGACTCAAATTGACCGTGAACATCAAAGTAAAAAAAACCGGCGCAGGTTTATATTTCGGGTAGAAATTTTGGACTTTAGCAGAAGAAAAATCTGGCATATCTGGGACCGTTATGACGTGAAAGTGCTCAATCTGGCAAGACTTCCATGCAACCTGGCACGGTTTGGTTGAGACTTGCCGGGTAACTGCCGGTATCAACACTTTTTGTTGCAATTAATGCCGTCATTATTAGGTGCCATGCCGGTCGGCGTATGCGATCATCTATCTCCACATTACTCGGTCCTTCATGCGTGTCAGAATTTCAGTAGGTGGTCTTTTATTATGCCATTTGGATTAGCTGTCCTATATTTGTTGTTCTTTTTTGATTTCCTGTCCATTATCTTTCTATCTATCTATCTATCTATCTATCTACCTACCTACCTACCTACCTACCTACCTACCTACCTACCTACCTACCTACCTACCTACCTACCTACCTACCTACCTACCTACCTACCTACCTACCTACCTACCTACCTACCTACCTACCTACCTACCTACCTACCTACCTACCTACCTACCTACCTACCTACCTACCTACCTACCTACCTACCTACCTACCTACCTACCTACCTACCTACCTACCTACCTACCTACCTACCTACCTACCTACCTACCTACCTACCTACCTACCTACCTACCTACCTACCTACCTACCTACCTACCTACCTACCTACCTACCTACCTACCTACCTACCTACCTACCTACCTACCTACCTACCTACCTACCTACCTACCTACCTACCTACCTACCTACCTACCTACCTACCTACCTACCTACCTACCTACCTACCTACCTACCTACCTACCTACCTACCTACCTACCTACCTACCTACCTACCTACCTACCTACCTACCTACCTACCTACCTACCTACCTACCTACCTACCTACCTACCTACCTACCTACCTACCTACCTACCTACCTACCTACCTACCTACCTACCTACCTACCTACCTACCTACCTACCTACCTACCTACCTACCTACCTACCTACCTACCTACCTACCTACCTACCTACCTACCTACCTACCTACCTACCTACCTACCTACCTACCTACCTACCTACCTACCTACCTACCTACCTACCTACCTACCTACCTACCTACCTACCTACCTACCTACCTACCTACCTACCTACCTACCTACCTACCTACCTACCTACCTACCTACCTACCTACCTACCTACCTACCTATCTACCTACCTACCTACCTACCTACCTACCTACTATCCTACCTATCTATCTATCTATCTATCTATCTATCTATCTATCTATCTATCTATCTATCTATCTATCTATCTATCTATCTATCTATCTATCTATCTATCTATCTATCTATCTATCTATCTATCTATCTATCTATCTATCTATCTATCTATCTATCTATCTATCTATCTATCTTTATTTCTTTCGTTCTTTCTATCTGTATATCTATCTATCTATCTATCTATCTATCTATCTATCTATCTATCTATCTATCTATCTATCTATCTATCTATCTATCTATCTATCTATCTATCTATCTATCTATCTATCTATCTATCTATCTATCTATCTATCTATCTATCTATCTATCTATCTATCTATCTATCTATCTATCTATCTATCTATCTATCTATCTATCTATCTATCTATCTATCTATCTATATCTATCTATCTATCTATCTATCTATCTATCTATCTATCTATCTATCTATCTATCTATCTATCTATCTATCTATCTATCTATCTATCTATCTATCTATCTATCTATCTATCTATCTATCTATCTATCTATCTATCTATCTATCTATCTATCTATCTATCTATCTATCTATCTATCTATCTATCTATCTATCTATCTATCTATCTATCTATCTATCTATCTATCTATCTATCTATCTATCTATCTATCTATCTATCTATCTATCTATCTATCTATCTATCTATCTATCTATCTATCTACCTACCTACCTACCTACCTACCTACCTACCTACCTACCTACCTACCTACCTACCTACCTACCTACCTACCTACCTACCTACCTACCTACCTACCTACCTACCTACCTACCTACCTACCTACCTACCTACCTACCTACCTACCTACCTACCTACCTACCTACCTACCTACCTACCTACCTACCTACCTACCTACCTGCCTGCCTGCCTGCCTGCCTGCCTGCCTGCCTGCCTGCCTGCCTGCCTGCCTGCCTGCCTGCCTGCCTGCCTGCCTGCCTGCCTGCCTGCCTGCCTGCCTGCCTGCCTGCCTGCCTGCCTGCCTGTCTGTCTGTCTGTCTGTCTGTCTGTCTGTCTGTCTGTCTGTCTGTCTGTCTGTCTATCTATCTATCTACCTATCTATCTTTCTTTCTTACTTTCTTTCTTTCATTTTTACTTTCTTTCTTTCTTTCTTTCTTCAAGTTCTCTTGTATCGAGGGAGATGCAAAGTTCTGGCAAACTTCCTTTGGTGGTTTTACTCATAACCAATTATTGATGTTGTAGCGTTTCTTTGATATGTCTGTCCATCTTACTCTGGGTCTGTCTCTTGCTCTTCTCACTTCTTCTATTTTAATATATGCTCTGTATGGTAAGTAAGTGTAAGAGCTGGAAAACAACAAGAGACATAGAAACAAAGTTGAACGCATTCGAAAATAAATGTTTAATGAAAATACTTGGTATAGCGTGGAACGAATTCAAAACAAACGAGGAAATTAGAGAAATCGCCAATCAACCAATAATATCTTCAGTAATAAAGAAAAGACGATGGTCATATGTTGGACATGTGATGAGAAGAGGTAATAACCGAATAGCAAAGCAAGCCCTCATGTGGGAAACAACAGGTAAGAGGAAAAGAGGAAGACCCAGAAAAGACACTGAGAAGAAGATTGATCAGAGAGGCAAGAACAGCAGGGATCGGCTTCCTCAATGAGATGGGGCTGCTTGCACAGAACAGAGACAAATGGCGAGATTTGATAAAAGATCTCTACAAAGATTAAAAACTGCTAGAATAAAAATTTAGAAAAGAGAAAGAGTATCTGGGTCTATGCCCTATAGGCTGGCTACGGCTCGAAAGGACAATAGATAGATAGATGGTAAGGAATTACACGACATCCTATCTAGATGGGCAAACCAGTTTATTTGTTTTTTCTGTAAGTAGTTTAAGATTGGATCAATGACGTCTCTTTCTCTTATAACATTATTTCTGATTCCGTCAGTTTTTACAATATTCTCAATGATTTCTTTGCGCATTGAGTTCCCAATAAATGTGAAACGCTGTAAAGAAAACAAACTATTATGTGACGAGTTACAACAGTTCATTGAAAGAAGATAAAACATTCTTCTCTTCTTCTACCTTTCGCTCCATCAGAGCATGGATCTTCAACAAACACCTTCAGCTCCCTGTGGAGCATAGGTCTCCAACAAACACTTTCAGCTCCCTGTGGAGTATAGATTTTCAACAAACACCTTCAGCTCCCTGTGGAGCATAGGTCTCCAACAAACACTTTCAGCTCCCTGTGGAGCATAGGTCTCCAACAAACACTTTCAGCTCCCTCTTCAACAAACACCTTCAGTTCCCTGTGGAGCATAGGTCTCCAACAAACACTTTCAGCATAGGTCTTTCAACTTCAAACACTTTCAGCTCCATGTGGAGCATAGGTCTTCAAAACACTTTCAGCATTCTTCTGTGGAGCATAGGTCTTCAACAAACACTTTCAGCTCCCTGTGGCGCATATGTCTTCAAAAACACTTTCATCTCCATGTGGAGCATAGGTCTTTAACAAACACTTTCAGCTTCCTGTGGAGTACAGGTCTTGAACAAACACTTTCAGCTCCCTGTGGAGTATAAGTCTTCAACAAACACTTTCAGCTCCCCGTGGAGCATAGGTCTTCAACAAACACTTTCAAATCCCTGTGGAGTATAGGTCTTTAACAATCACTTTCAAATCCCTGTGGAGCATAGGTCTTTAACAATCACTTTCAGCTCCCCGTGGAGCATAGGTCTTTAACAAACACTTTCAAATCCCTGTTGAGTATAAGTCTTTAACAATCACTTTCAGCTCACTGTGGAGCATAGGTCTTCAACAAACACTTCCCAAATCGTTCTATTTCTTGCGAATCTGTTAAGATCATTCCATATCTTCCCCATCATCTTTATCTGTTTTCAGCTTTTCCATCCATTCATTTTTTTAACATTTAAAATAATTTCTTTGTATATGTTTCATAGTGCAATAACTTCTCCTTTTGCTTTTTGTATCCTTATTTTTATATCATTCTCTGTTCCCCTTCCTTGTCTATATTCATCATCATCATGTGCCATACCGGTTGGCGTAGGCGATCATGTCCTTCCACAATCTTCTATCTACAGTGCATCGTATCAGTTCTGTTGTTGACTGTTTTCCATGCCATGACACCAAGATTTCTAGTATTTTCTCTCTTTTTCGTTCGCGATCTCTCTTTCCTTTTATTTTGCCAGTTGTAACCAAGTATTCCAACATTCCTCTTCTCATGATGTGCCCCAAAAATGTTGATTGTTTCTTTCTGATGTTTTTTAGCAGCTGCCTTTTTGTGTTGGCCTCTTTGAGAACTTCCTCGTTGGTCTTTTTAGCTGTCCAGGGAACTTTCAACATTCTTCTGAGAAATCCCACTGCTCTGGCTTCTAACCGTCTTTTCATTTGTTTGTCTACTGTCCATGATTCGCTTCCATAGACCAGAATTGGTTCTATATAGCACCGATGAACTCTCTTTCTCATTTCTATTGAGAATTTCCCATTTTGTCTATATTACTGCCAAGATATATGTAAGATTATACGTCTATTAGAGGTACTTCTCCTACTGGTATTTGGTTATCGTAAATTAATTCTCACGATTTTGGTCTTATCTCTATTTTTAGTCCCAACTATTATGATCTCTTATAAAGTTTTCTCATTTTTTGGGAAAACTTTACATAGATTATTTTCTATGATGTGGCTTTTCTGTTATTTCTAAGATTTTACTGTTTTTTCTGTTCTTTCTAAGATTTTACTGTTTTTTCTGTTCTTTCTAAGAATTTACTGTTTTTTCGGTTCTTTCTAAGATTTTACTGTTTTTTCTGTTCTTTCTAAGATTTTACTGTTTTTTCTGTTCTTTCTAAGATTTTACTGTTTTTTTCTGTTTTTTTCTAAGATTTTACTGTTTTTTCTGTTCTTTCTAAGATTTTACTTTTTTTTTTTTAAGAGGCAGACTTGCTTCAGTTCATGGATATGGAGAGGCGGAATCTCAGTCGATCTCATTGGTAGGTTCTGCTGATAGCGAAGACCTTACTGTTGTGATAAACCTGGGATGAATAAGTTTGATATGGCGCAACAGAACCAGGGTAATTCCAGACAATTATTGGAGCCACACATGTCTCTTAATTGGGTGAAGGATTACAGGTCGTTTGCGGTCTTTTCGTGTAAAATTAGTGGAGAAGAGGGAAAGATTTGTATGTAGAGGAGGAGGAAGAGTATGTATAGGAGGAAAAAGGATACGGAGAGAAGGAGGTGGGTATAGGGAGGGGGAGGATATATTTGAAGAGGTGGATGATAGGTATGGAGAGGTGGCTGATAGGTATGGAGAGGTGGATGATAGGTATGGAGAGGTGGTTGATAGGTATGGTGAGGTGGATGATAGGTATGGAGAGGTGGATGATAGGTATGGAGAGGTGGTTGATAGGTATGGAGAGGTGGTTGATAGGTATAAAGAGGTGGATGATAGGTATGTAGAGGTGGTTGATAGGTATAAAGAGGTGGATGATAGGTATAGAGAGGTGGTTGATAGGTATAGAGAGGTGGATGATGGGTATAGAGAGGTGGATGGTGGGTATGGAAAGGTGGATGATAGGTATAGAGAGGTGGATGATGGGTATAGAGAAGTGTATGATGGTTATGGAGAGGTGGATGATAGGTATAGAGAGGTGGATGATGGGTATGGAGAGGTGGATGATGGGTATAGAGAGGTGGATGATAGGTATAGAGAGGTGGATGATGGGTATGGAAAGGTGGATGATGGGTATAGAGAGGTGGATGATGGGTATAGAGAGGTGGATGATGGGTATAGAGAGGTGGATGATGGGTATGGAAAGGTGGATGATGGGTATAGAGAGGTGGATGACAGGTATAGAGAGGTGGATGATGGGTATGGAAAGGTGGATGATGGGTATTGAGAAAAGGATGATGGGTATAGAGAGGTGGATGATGGGTATAGAGAGGTGGATGATGGGTATAGAGAGGTGGATGATGGTTATGGAGAGGTGGATGATGGGTATAAAAAGGTGGATGATGGGTATGGAGAGGTGGATGATGGGTATGGAGAGGTGGATGATAGGTATAGAGAGGTGGATGATAGGTATAGAGAGGTGGATGATGCTTATAGAGAGATGGATGATGGGTATAGAGAGGTAGATGATAGGTATAGAGAGGTGGATGATGGGTATCAAGAGGTGGATGATGGGTATGGAGAGGTGGACGATGGGTATAGAGAG
>JAVIAB010000091.1:13321383-13378883 GCA_032433765.1 Megaustenia siamemsis | reverse complement strand
TAACGATCCAAGAAGCCCATATGACCTTCAAACTAACGTTTCACGCACAATTGTGATTGACAGAGATTTCGTATTTTAGAGAGTCAACCTCATGGTTAGTTTAGTTTAGTTTGGTTTGGTTTGGTTTGGTTTGGTTTGGTTTGGTTTGGTTTGGTTTGGTTTGGTTTGGTTTGGTTTGGTTTGGTTTGGTTTGGTTTGGTTTGGTTTGGTTTGGTTTGGTTTGGTTTGGTTTGGTTTGGTCTGGTTTGTTTGGTTTGGTTTGGTTGGTTGGTTTGGTTGGTCTGGTCTGGTTTGGTTGGTCTGGTCTGGTCTGGTCTGGTCTGGTCTGGTCTGGTCTGGTCTGGTCTGGTCTGGTCTGGTCTGGTCTGGTCTGGTCTGGTCTGGTCTAGTTTAGTTTAGTTTAGTTTAGTTTAGTTTAGTTTAGTTTAGTTTAGTTTAATTTAGTTTAGTTTAGTTTACTTTAGTTTACTTTAGTTTAGTATAGTTTAGTTTGATTTGGTTTAGTTTAGTTTAGTTTAGTTTAGTTTAGTTTAGTTTAGTTTAGTTTAGTTTAGTTTAGTTTAGTCGACAGGTCATCCTCATGACATATCGAACAACTATATACGTTCTTAGATCGCTTCATCTCTGATTGAATACAAGACAGACAATACAAGACAGACAATACAAGACAGACAATACAAGACAGAAAAAACGCTACAACAGAAGAACCACCTGATCAGCTACGGAAAAACTAAATCCATCATCAAAGGCCAGTATCATGAACACTGGAAACACACAAAGTAAAACGAGAGGGGCGGATGCCTCCAACTATCAAGGAGGGATCAAGTCATCATACTTCACCTACGCACTGGTCACAACAGAATGAGAAACCACATGTTCACCAAACTCAAAATATGAACTATCAGCCAGTGCCACTGTACACTGGATAACATGACAACAAAACACATTCTATAGGATTTCCCCCAGTACACAGACCTGAGAAGGATAATGTGGTCCCGACCCACCTCCCTGGAAGAGAAACTATACGGGGCAACCGAATCATTTAAACAGACAGCTGTCTTCATAAGAGAGTCCGGAATACTAGTCTGAATGACGTCATGATCGCAGCAGAAGAAGAACTTTCCCTTCCCAAGTATATCCCTCAACGTGCAGCAAAAAACGTCACCAGTGTTGTGTTGGTTGACAAGTCTTCTTTAGATTCCCGCGTAGCGCTATCGTCTGGCATCTCCCACCTTGACATGACGTTCATGGCTGCGGATTCAGGTTCATATTTGGTTTCATTGTTTACAGTCCATCGTTCCTGAGGGCATTCAGAATGTTCTAGTGGACCATTGTCATTCCGCACTCAACATTAGCCAAACTGGCAAATCTGTCAGCGCGTTCATTATCTCTTACACCGGCCTGCTCTGGCACGAAATTGAAGCAAACACTTTTAGGAATTGACCTCACCAGAGACTCTAACCACTGCCGTCGAGCACAGACAATGTTGTGATCTTTCTGAGCACTCACTGAGTCAGTGAGGAAACAAACATGTGTATAAGGCTGTATCTCACGTCATGCTAATGCTTTCGTAACATTTTGTAAAAAAGACATAAAATCAGTGCAGAATAAAGACAAGTGGAACAATATTAAAACAGGTAAATGAATTTAAATATTTGGGAACTTTGTTCACCTCAGACGGAAGATGTACAAAAGAGGTGAGATGCAGAATGGCTCAGGCAAAAGCAGCTTTCCAAGGGATGAGGAAGATACTATGCAATCCATTTTTGACAATAGAAACAAGAAAAAGAGTTCTTAAATGTTATGTAGAGCTAGTCTTAACCTATGGATGCGAAACATGGACAATTGGACAACGGACAAGAAAATCACTGGAGTCTGTAGAATTGTGGGTTTACAGAAGAATATTGAGGGTACCATGGACAGCTAAGAAGAGTAATGGAGATGTCCTGAGAGAGGTCAAAGCAAAAAGAGAGCTAATTTCCAATATTAGGAAGAAACAATCACCATTTTTTGACCATGTAATGAGAAGAGAACAACTGGAATATATTGTAACAACTGGAAAAAATTGAGGGACGAAGAGATAGATTGAAGCAAAGAGAAAAAATAACAGACAGCTTAAGAGAATGGCTTGGCAGAAGGTCAACAACAGGAATGATAAATAACTGTCGTGATCGAAAGTTGTGGAGAGACATGATCACTTATGCCAGTAGGCCGGTACTTGATGATGTTAATGAACATTTTGTAACAACCTCCACACTGAGTTATTGAGTTATTTGCGGGTCATCATCGCTGCACTCCGGACATGTCCATTGGAGCTCAGATCCCCTCCTCAGTAAGTCCCTCAGTGTCCAGCGACTGACGACTCCAGTTCTGTGTTGGTTGATAAGTCTTCTTACACGGCCACTAAGTTTCTCATTTCTGGCTGTGCCCATTTTAACTCTTTCATCCGAAGGAGTGACGTGGATCTGTGGTGGTCGAAGTCCTGTACTCTTCCCATATCTCGGAGGGCATTGATGATGTCCGCCCGATCCATTGGTTGCCCGTCCTCAACGACAGCGCAGCTAGCCAACCTGTCCGCTCTTTCATTTACCCGTACTCCCGCATGTCCAGGGACATAGACAAAGGTGACCTTACGAAATTTTGACTTCTTCAATGACTCTAAATATTGCATACGTACAGAGCCTGCCTCTACTGTTTTTTTATCATGCTCATCGAATCACCCAGTATACAGTCATGGGTGTAGTTTTGTGACTCTCACCAGTTTAATGCCCTGGTCACTGACATCACCTCCATCGTCATGATACTCGTGGTCATAACGTATGCACCACTGTCTTCTTTGACTATTGTGCCAGCTGAGCGTGCTGTAAATGTCCAAGCCCTCCTTTGGTGTCGTCTTACAGATCCGTCTGTATAGATGACCTCCACATTACTATAACGAAATAAGAGATCTTATCGTCCAGTGTACACCTGAAGACGGCCTCGATGCCGGACACCTCAAAAGGAGAACTACAAAACCAACAATGTTTAAAAGTGATTATCTCAATTCAAAGTAACACATCATCATCATGTGCCATACCGGTTGGCGTAGGCGACCATGTTCTTCCACAATCTTCTATCTACAGTGCATCGTATCAGATCTGTTGTTGACAGTTTTTCATGTTATGACACCAAGATATCTAGTACTTTCTCTCTTTGTCGTCCGCGATCTCTCTTTCCTTGTATTTTTTCCAGCTGTAACCAATTATTCCAACATTCCTCTTCTCATGATTTGCCCGAAAAATAGTGATTATTTCTTTGATGTTTTTTTAGGAGTTGCCTTTTTGTGTTGGCCTCTTTGAGAATTTCCTCATTGGTCTTTTTAGCTGTCCAGGGAACTTTCAACATTCTTCTGAGAAATCCCATCTCTGTGGCCGCTAACCGTCTTTTCATTTGTTTGTCTACTGTCCATGATTCATTTCCATAGGACAGAATTGGTTCTATATAGACCCGATGAACTCTCTGCCTCACTTCTATTGACATAGATTTGTTGCATAAGATATTTTTCATTTTCTAAAATTCTTTTTTTGTTGGTTGGCATTGCACTTGTTTTAGATTTGTCCTGTTTATTTTTATGCTGAATGATGGTGATGATTATTTCTTCGATATGCCCATTACTTCTGTTTTCTTACTATTCAGGCTGAGACTTTTCTTGTTGCTTTCTTTTACTATTATGTCTATCATTTCTTGTAGTTCATTCTCTGTCACGGTGTGCACAGAGCACTAAACTCAGTAGCTCCGGCAGCAAACCGGACTTGGAATATGAGGAAGCTGCAACAAGGAACACTTTTTGGACACAGCCTATAACAGGTCCTGCCGCCCATCCGCCATATTGACCGGTATTCCAATGATGACGCATACTGAAATCTAAACAGAACACACTTTTGAGGACACTGTTGACGATTACCCTCCAGTTGTAGGAGTAATCTTTGGTTTTGAAGTTATCTATGAATTTGAATGGTGATCTTTGCATTTGGAGAGTGGTAATCTTTGTATTAAGGGGGAAACCTTAGCATTTAGATGGTGATCTTTGCGTTGTGATGGTGATCTCAGTATTCGCAGTGTAATCATTTTATTTTGAAGGTAATATTGGTATTTGGTGGGGAATCTTTGTATTTGGGGGATATTCTTTATATTTTTATTTGAGTAATCTTTGTATTTGTAGGGTAATCTTTGTATATAGATAGCAACCTTTGGAGTGAAGCCAGTAGATCTCAACAGACGGTCTGAGGCAAGCCTTTAGTAAATGTAAGCAATTCTTGTGCGCTGATATCTATTTAGCTTAATTTGCTTGGAGCAGAAGAAATGGAGAAAACGTTGTGCCTAGTTCGCGTTGACCTCCTGGCGGCTCCAACGTGGAAAGGTTGCAAAGGTAAATTACAAAACAATTAACAACCAGACAAGGTTCCCGTAGACAAGTGAGACTTTTGGGGCATGTTAAAAGACATAGGAGCCTATTAAAAAATAATCTTGAAAGGGAAAATGCATGGTAAAAGAGACAGAGGCAGACAAAGACTAACATGGAGAGTAACATCAAAAGATGGAATGTCAGCCTATGACAACCTGCACATATCAAAACAAGAGAAAAAAAACGGAATGGCGCTCTATGGTAGGCAACCTTCGATGCGGAGATGGCACTAGATGATGATGATCCTGTTTTATGATCATACTTTCCAGCTGGTTCTGTAACATAAACTCCTAATAAATATCGTTTTTTTGCGACCAGGATTTTCACTTTTCTTGATCCAAATAAAATATTAATTAAACTAAATTTAAATAAGTCCTGAAGCCAAATCAAAATATTCCTAATATAAATTAATCCAGACTTCCATTAGCCAACCTGGCAGTGAAAGAAAAAGAAAGAAATATTTTGACATGAAAACTGATCTCTTTTCGGCCTCGAAATAAAATTGTCAAACTTGTGTTTAAAAAAGGAAGATTGTCTTTCTTTCTGCCAGCTATAATATTTAATTATCATAATGGGGAAGATGATATTTGTTAGAAGACATGGATTATTTTCAATTTACAGCTGACACGTGTTTTAAATTTAACCAAAGAGAACACTACAACAGGTAAGGTTTTAATTTAAAACACAATTTCTCTTTGTCTGTATTTGTTCTTCTTTATTGTATATGATGTGTTGTATATGATGTGTTGTATATGATGTGTTGTATATGATGTGTTGTATATGATGTGTTGTATATGATGTGTTGTATATGATGTGTTGTATATGATGTGTTTTATATGATGTGTTGTATATGATGCGTTGTATATGATGTGTTGTATATGATGTGTTGTATATGATGTGTTGTATATGATGTGTTTTATATGATGTGTTGTATATGGTGTGTTGTATATGATGTGTTGTATATGATGTGTTGTATATGATGTGTTGTATATGATGTATTGTATATGATGTATTGTATATGATGTGTTGTATATGATGTATTGTATATGATGTGTTGTATATGATGTGTTGTATATGATGTGTTGTATATGATGTGTTGTATATGATGTGTTGTGTATGGTGTATTGTATATGATGTGTTGTATATGATGTGTTGTATATGATGTGTTGTATATGATGTGTTGTATATGATGTGTTGTATATGATGTGTTGTATATGATGTGTTTTATATGGTGTGTTGTATACGATATGTTGTTGCATGGTGCTTGATGACGATGATAATCATTGCTGTTGGAAATACAACCAACGCTATACAACACTGCGATCATCTCGTGGATGATACAGTCCAGGTCCCAGGTGGAAATGCTCTCGTGCCTTAAGAGCCCCTCAATTGGGAATATATCATCATCATCATCATCAAGCACCATGCCTGCTGGCGTAAGCGATCATGTCTCTCCACAACTTCCGATCTCGACACGTTATTTATCATTTCTGTTGTTAACCTTCTGCCAAGCCATTCTCTTAAGCTGTCTGGTATCTTTTCTCTTTGTTTCCCTCTATCTCTTCGTCCCTCAATTTTCCCAGTTGTTACAATATATCCCTGCTGTTCTCTTCTCATTACATGACCAAAAAATGATGATTGTTTCTTCCTAATATTGGACATTAGCTCTCTTTTTGCTGTGGTATCTTTCATAACGTTTTTATTACTCTTCTTAGCTGTCCATGGTATTCTCAACATTCTTTTGTACAACCACATTTCTGCAGTCTCCAGTGATTTTCATGTCAGATGTCCTATTGGCTATGATTCACATCCATATGTTAAGACTAGCTTTACACTTAAGATCTCTGCTTCTTGTTTCTATTGTAAAAAATGTATCGCACAGTATGTTCCTCGCTTTTTGGAAAGCTGCCTTTGCCTGAGTCATTCTGCATCTTACCCCTGTTGTACATCTATCATCTCACCTCTGTTGTACATTTACCATCTCACCTCCATTGTACATATACCATCTCACCTCTCTTGTACATCTATCATCTCACCTCTCTTGTACATCTGCCATCTCACCTCCATTGTACATATACCATCTCACCTCCCTTGTACGTCTACCATCTCAACTCTCTTGTACATCTACCATCTCACCTCAGTTGTACATCTACCATCTCACCTCTCTTGCACATCTACCATCTCACCTCTCTTGTACATCTGCCATCTCACCTCTCTTGTATATCTACCATCTCAACTCTCTTGTACATCTACCATCTCACCTCTCTTGCACAGCTACCATCTCACCTTTCTTGTACATCTACCATCTCACCTCTCTTGTGCAGCTACCATGTCACCTCTCTTGTACAGCTACCATCTCACCACTCTTGTGCAGCTACCATCTCACCTCTCTTGTACATTTATCATCTCACCTCTCTTGTGCAGCTACCATCTCACCTCTCTTGTACATTTACCATCTCACCACTCTTGTGCAGCTACCATCTCACCTCTCTTGTACATCTACCATCTCACCTCTCTTGTGCAGCTACCATCTCACCTCTCTTGTACATCTACCATCTCACCATCCTTGTGCAGCTACCATCTCACCTCTCTTGTACATCTACCATCTCACCATCCTTGTGCAGCTACCATCTCACCTCTCTTGTACATCTACCAACTCACCTCTCTTGTACATCTACCATCTAATGTTAACAGTGGGAATATACTTTTTTTCTAACCGTCATACAACATTGAGTTTAGGGAATACGATATTAGTAACCATGTTTGTTATAGACTTCCGGTACAGAATTTTTGGTGTAAAATTGTCAGCATTACGCCCGTGCCGCTTTTCTTCCCCAGAAAAAAAAACTCAGGTACCCATTAAAGGCTGGGCGAACCTGGAAGCTGTCGATTAGCATCGAACCCGATCCCTTTCCTTATTAAGGCCAGTTCGTTAACCACTGAGCTAACGCGGAATTCAAATTCGGATCGTTTGAGTCTGGTCGAGTAATTTTTACATGAACAAAGGCTAAGGAAGGGTAAACTGAAATAACTCCACTGCCTTGTGGGTGGCAATGTGTAGTCAAAGGCTAGCGGAGCCAACTGTAAACAAACCGACTGAAGGCAATAGAAAACCACTGTCGTAAATTATTTGTATAATCATGGAGCGCCACAATTACAGAATTCAAGACAGAAATGTTAAGGGGGATTCCAATGGAATACCCTCGTTAACTGTCGAGATCGAAAGCAGTGGAGAGATTTGATCACCTACGTCAGCAGGCATGGTACTTGATGACGATGATGATTATGACGTCATCAGAGTCAGTTGTCACAGTATGAACTCTGGGTAAAAATCAACAAATTAAAACTATAAATAGCGTGCTCTCAATTCAATTAAAACGGAAATGAGAAAACTTGTAGACAATCGGATATACCGGAACAATAAAGCTGAGCTAACCATTTCAGGGGAAAAGATATGTTTACAACATTCGGATAAAAATGGATAAATAATCAGCAGCTGAAAAGAAACAAAACAAAGAACAATAGACAGACCGAAGAAGGATTGAAAGCGTACTCCTCAACACGACGAATCATAGAAGGAAGATGTACGTTTTACAGCACTCAGAAAAAAAAATGCAAATAAACAACAACAGAAAAAAACAAAGAACAATCTTTTATGTTGTTTATTTGTTATTTTTTCTGAGTGCTGTAAAAGTTACCTCTTCCTCCTATGATTCGTTCAATTATCGCCGCGGAGGTTTCCCTCTGTAATAATATTCATTTATTATTATTTGTCATCAAATGACACCAAAATAAGGATATCAAAAGCAAGAGGAACTTTCGTTGCACTGGGAAACATATGGAAGTCCAAAGTAATTAGGTTAAATATAAAAATAGAAATTGTCAACTCAAATATTAAAAGTCGGTTCTATTATATGGCTGTGAAACATGGAGAAGAACAAAATTGACAATCACGAAGATACAGACTTTCATTAATGGATGCTTACGCAGAATAAAAGGATGGAAATGGCAGGACAAAATCACTAACATAGAATTATGGAAATGTACCACTCAAACACCAGTGGATAAAGAGATACAGCGAAGACGATGGCGCTGGATAAGACACACACACACTACGGAAGCCAACTGAGAGTATTACACAACAGGCCTTTTTTGAATCCCCAGGGGAAAAGACAAAGAGGAAGACCAAGGAATTCTTGGAGAAGACAGATAAAAGCAGAGATGAAGATGATGGAGAAGACAAAAGACAGAACGACTTGGAAAGTGTTTGTTGAAGACCTATGCTCCACTGGGAGCTAAAAAGGTAGAAGAAGTAGATTATTTGTCCTCAACACAGCGCCTTGCCACGTGAAACAAACGCTAGACCACACGACCAGCTAAACTATCTAAAAAAACGGAAGAATCATTAGTGACGTCGTTCAGGCATGTGTACTCATGACTATAGCAGAGGGCTGCGATCACAACTCGGGAATAAATTGAATATCTGTAATTTCCTATTAAGACAAGTATCTCCCAGACAGGGTAGCGCTGATTAATAACCCAAGAATTTCCCTTCATATTCATCATCATTATCATCGAGTGCCATCTCCGCAACGAAGGTTATCTACCATGGAGCGCCATTCTGCTCTGTCTCTTGCTTTGATGGTGCAGGTTGTCATAGGCTGATTTGTCCATATTTTAATGTTACTTTCCTATTAAGACAAGTATCTCCCAGACAGGGTAGCGCTGATTAATAATTTGCTGATCTATCGCCCAAGAGTTTCCCTTCATCATCATCATCATCATCATCATCGAGTGCCATCTCCGCAACGAAGGTTATCTACCATGGAGCGTCATTCTGCTCTGTCTCTTGCTTTGATGGTGCAGGTTGTCATAGGCTGATTTGTCCATATTTTAATGTTACTCGTCCATATTAGTCTAGGTCTGCCTCTGCCTATTTTACCTTATATTTTCCCCTCCAGGATTACTTTTAGTAGGCTGTTGTGTCTTTTAACATGACCCAAAAGTCGCATTTGTCTTGATTGAATTGTGTTTAGTAGTTCTCTTTTCATATTTTGTTGTTTTAAGACTTCATCGTTTATTTTCTTTTCCTTCCATCCAATTCTACCTATTCTTCTATATATCCACATTTCAAAGGCTTTAATTCTCTGTTCTGTTTTCTTGTCTAATGTCCATGTTTCTGCACTATATCCCTTCATATTAATATTTATTTATTATTGTTTGTCTCCAAATAGAGCCGACAATGAAAACATAGAAAGAGATGAAAGTTTTCACTGAAAACAGTCGCAAGAAATCATGAAAACGAGAATATAAAGTGGCTCAGGGTGAAAAACGAATATAAACATGTAATTGCTATTGATCTATAGCTTCTTTTCATTTTCGAAAAAAAGTCCCGGTAATAATTCTAGAGCACATTGTACGTGATTTGATTGAGCGCTTAGGTAATATAGAGTCTGTTACTGCAGTAAGCTGTTGATTATTTCAAGTGACATATATTAGCAGTAAGAAGATATCAGTAAGTAGTTGATTACTTCAAGTGACATTTATTAGCAGTAAGAAGATATCAGTAAGTAGTTGATTACTTCAAGTGACATTTATTAGCAGTAAGAAGATATCAGTAAGTAGTTGATTACTTCAAGTGACATATATTAGCAGTAAGAAGATATCAGTAAGTAGTTGATTACTTCAAGTGACATACATTAGCGGTAAGTAGATATCAGTAAGTAGTTGATTACTTCAAGTGACATATATTAGCAGTAAGAAGATATCAGTAAGTAGTTGATTAATTCAAGTGACATATATTAGCAGTAAGAAGATATCAGTAAGTAGTTGATTACTTCAAGTGACATATATTAGCAGTAAGAAGATATCAGTAAGAAGTTGATTACTTCAAGTGACATATATTAGCAGTAAGAAGATATCAGTAAGCAGTTGATTACTTCAAGTGACATATATTAGCAGTAAGAAGATATCAGTAAGCAGTTGATTACTTCAAGTGACATATATTAGCAGTAAGTAGATATGGATTTGTAGCAAAAAATCTGTTTTGGATGAAGCGCGTGGGATTAAGATTTCCCCCTTCATGTCATTAACCCTCTCTCTCTCTCTCTCTCTATATATATATATATATATATATATATATATATATCTTGCTCTCTTCTTTCTCTCTTTCTGGTATTCTTCTTCTCGCTTACTACTCTTTTCTCATATCAATTTTTTCTTTCAAGCCATGTTCCCCGGCAGTCTCTCTCTCTCTTTTGCATTCCATTTCTCCCATTCTGTTGTTTTATTTATTTCCTTCTCACATGATCTAATTATTTCTCTGTTTCTCTTGTTTTCTCTGTAATTTTCTATCTCTCTCTCTCTCTGTCTCTCTTATTCTCTCTCTCCGTTTTTTCCTCTTTCTCTCTTTCTAACTTTTGCTCTCACTCTCTTGTTCTCTCCGTAACTTTTGATCTCTCTTTATTGCTATTTCTACCTGTTTCCCCCCCCCCCTCTCTCTCTGTGGTGAGAGTAACGTTCTGTGGTGAGAATAACGTTCTGTGGTGAGAGTAACGTTCTATGGTGAGAGTAACGTTCTGTGGTGAGAGTAACGTTCTATGGTGAGAGTAACGTTCTATGGTGAGAGTAACGTTCTGTGGTGAGAGTAACGTTCTATGGTGAGAGTGACGTTCTGTGGTGAGAGTAACGTTCTATGGTGAGAGTGACGTTCTATGGTGAGAGTAACGTTCTGTGGTGAGAGCAACGTTCTATGGTGAGAGTGACGTTCTATGGTGAGAGTAACGTTCTGTGGTGAGAGTAACGTTCTGTGGTGAGAGTAACGTTCTATGGTGAGAGTGACGTTCTATGGTGAGAGTAACGTTCTGTGGTGAGAGTAACGTTCTATGGTGAGAGTAACGTTCTATGGTGAGAGTAACATTCTGTGGTGAGAGTAACGTTCTATGGTGAGAGTAACGTTCTATGGTGAGAGTAACATTCTGTGGTGAGAATAACGTTCTGTGGTGAGAGTAACGTTCTATGGTGAGAGCAACGTTCTATGGTGAGAGTAACGTTCTGTGGTGAGAATAACGTTCTATAGTGAGAGTAACGTTATGTGGTGAGAGTGACGTTCTATGGTGAGAGTAACGTTCTGTGGTGAGAGTAACGTTCTATGGTGAGAGTAACATTCTGTGGTGAGAATAACGTTCTATAGTGAGAGTAACGTTCTATGGTGAGATTAACGTTCTATGGTGAGAGTAACATTCTGTGGTGAGAATAACGTTCTTGGTGAGAGTAACGTTCTATGGTGAGAGTAACGTTCTATGGTGAGAGTAACGTTCTGTGGTGAGAGTAACGTTCTATAGTGAGAGTAACGTTATGTGGTGAGAGTGACGTTCTATGGTGAGAGTAACGTTCTGTGGTGAGAGTAACGTTCTATAGTGAGAGTAACGTTCTATGGTGAGAGTGACGTTCTGTGGTGAGAGTAACGTTCTGTGGTGAGAGTAACGTTCTATAGTGAGAGTGACGTTCTATGGTGAGAGTAACGTTCTATGGTGAGAGTAACGTTCTATGGTGAGAGTAACGTTCTATGGTGGGAGTAACGTTCTGTGGTGAGAGTAACGTTCTATAGTGAGAGTAACGTTCTGTGGTGAGAGTAGCGTACTGTGGTGAGAGTAACGTTCTGTGGTGAGAGTAACGTTCTGTGGTGAGAGTAACGTTCTGTGGTGAGAGTAACGTTCTATGGTGAGAGTAACGTTCAGTGGGAGATCTGGCTAGTGACAGAGATTATTTCTGACGTGCTGTGATGAGAGTAACGTTCTATGGTGAGAGTAACGTTCTGTGGTGAGAGTAACGTTCTATAGTGAGAGTAACGTTCTATGGTGAGAGTAACGTTCTGTGGTGAGAGTAACGTTCTATAGTGAGAGTAACGTTCTATGGTGAGAGTGACGTTCTATGGTGACAGTAACGTTCTGTGGTGAGAGTAACGTTCTATAGTGAGAGTAACGTTCTATGGTGAGAGTGACGTTCTATGGTGAGAGTAACGTTCTGTGGTGAGAGTAACGTTCAGTGGTGAGAGTAACGTTCAGTGGGAGATCTGGCTAGTGACAGAGATTATTTCTGACGTGCTGTGATGAGAGTAACGTTCTATGGTGAGAGTAACGTTCTGTGGTGAGAGTAACGTTCTGTGGTGAGAGTAACGTTCTGTGGTGAGAGTAACGTACTGTGGTGAGAGTAACGTTCTGTGGTGAGAGTGACGTTCTATGGTGAGAGTGACGTTCTATGGTGAGAGTAATGTTCTGTGGTGAGAGTAACGTTCTGTGGTGAGAGTAACGTTCTGTGGTGAGAGTAACGTTCTGTGGTGAGAGTGACGTTCTATGGTGAGAGTAACGTTCTGGGGTGAGAGTAACGTTCTGTGGTTAGAGTAACGTTCTGTGGTGAGAGTAACGTACTGTGGTGAGAGTAACTTTCTGTGGTGAGAGTAACGTACTGTGGTGAGAGTAACGTTCTGTGGTTAGAGTAACGTTCTGTGGTTAGAGTAACGTACTGTGGTTAGAGTAACGTACTGTGGTGAGAGTAACGTTCTGTGGTGAGAGTAACGTACTGTGGTGAGAGTAACGTTCTGTGGTGAGAGTAACGTACTGTTGTTAGAGTAACGTACTGTGGTTAGAGTAAAGTACTGTGGTGAGAATAACGTTCAGTGGTGAGAGTAACGTACTGTGGTTAGAGTAACGTACTGTGGTTAGAGTAACGTACTGTGGTTAGAGTAACGTTCTGAGGTGAGAGTAACGTTCTGTGGTTAGAGTAACGTACTGTGGTTAGAGTAACGTACTGTGGTGAGAGTAACGTACTGTGGTTAGAGTAACGTACTGTGGTGAGAGTAACGTACTGTGGTTAGAGTAACGTTCTGTGGTGAGAGTAACGTACTGTGGTGAGAGTAACGTACTGTGGTGAGAGTAACGTTCTGTGGTGAGAGTAACGTACTGTGGTTAGAGTAACGTACTGTGGTGAGAGTAACGTACTGTGGTTAGAGTAACGTACTGTGGTGAGAGTAACGTACTGTGGTTAGAGTAACGTACTGTGGTGAGAGTACCGTACTGTGGTTAGAGTAACGTTCTGTGGTGAGAGTAACGTTCTGTGGTTAGAGTAACGTACTGTGGTGAGAGTAACGTACTGTGGTGAGAGTAAAGTTCTTTGGTTAGAGTAACGTTCTGTGGTGAGAGTAACGTTCTGTGGTGAGAATAACGTTCTGTGATGAGAGTAACGTTATGTGGTGAGAATAACGTTCTGTGGTGAGAGTAACGTTCAGAGGGAGATCTGCCTAGAGACAGAGATTGTTTCTGACGTTCTGTGGTGAGAATAACGTTCTGTGATGAGAGTAACGTACTGTGGTGAAAGTAACGTTCTGTGGTGAGAGTAACGTTCAGTGGGAGATCTGCCTAGAGACAGAGATTGTTTCTGACGTTCTGTGGTGAGAATAACGTTCTGTGATGAGAGTAACGTTATGTGGTGAGAATAACGTTCAGTGGTGAGAGTAACGTTATGTGGTGAGAGTAACGTTATGTTGTGAGAATAACGTTCTGTGGTGAGAGTAACGTTCTGTGGTGAGAGTAACGTTCTGTAGTGAGAGTAACGTTATGTGGTGAGAATAACGTTCTGTGGTGAGAGTAACGTTATGTGGTGAGAGTAACGTTCTGTGGTGAGAGTAACGTTCTATGGTGAGAGTAACGTTATGTGGTGAGAATAACGTTCTGTGGTGAGAGTAACGTTCTGTTGTGAGAGTAACGTTATGTTGTGTGAATAACGTTATGTGGTGAGAGTAACGTTCTGTGGTGAGAGTAACGTTCTGTGGTGAGAGTAACGTTATGTGGTGAGAATACCGTTCTGTGGTGAGAGTAACGTTCTGTGGTGAGAATAACGTTCTGTGGTGAGAGTAACGTTATGTGGTGAGAATAACGTTCTGTGGTGAGAGTAACGTTCTGTGGTGAGAATAACGTTCTGTGGTGAGAGTAACGTTCTATGGTGAGAGTAACGTTCTGTGGTGAGAGTAACGTTCTGGGGTGAGAGTAACGTTCTGTGGTTAGAGTAACGTTCTGTGGTGAGAGTAACGTACTGTGGTGAGAGTAACTTTCTGTGGTGAGAGTAACGTACTGTGGTGAGAGTAACGTTCTGTGGTTAGAGTAACGTTCTGTGGTTAGAGTAACGTACTGTGGTTAGAGTAACGTACTGTGGTGAGAGTAACGTTCTGTGGTGAGAGTAACGTACTGTGGTGAGAGTAACGTTCTGTGGTGAGAGTAACGTACTGTTGTTAGAGTAACGTACTGTGGTTAGAGTAAAGTACTGTGGTGAGAGTAACGTTCAGTGGTGAGAGTAACGTACTGTGGTTAGAGTAACGTACTGTGGTTAGAGTAACGTACTGTGGTTAGAGTAACGTTCTGTGGTGAGAGTAACGTTCTGTGGTTAGAGTAACGTACTGTGGTTAGAGTAACGTACTGTGGTGAGAGTAACGTACTGTGGTTAGAGTAACGTACTGTGGTGAGAGTAACGTACTGTGGTTAGAGTAACGTTCTGTGGTGAGAGTAACGTACTGTGGTGAGAGTAACGTACTGTGGTGAGAGTAACGTTCTGTGGTGAGAGTAACGTACTGTGGTTAGAGTAACGTACTGTGGTGAGAGTAACGTACTGTGGTTAGAGTAACGTACTGTGGTGAGAGTAACGTACTGTGGTTAGAGTAACGTACTGTGGTGAGAGTACCGTACTGTGGTTAGAGTAACGTTCTGTGGTGAGAGTAACGTTCTGTGGTGAGAGTAACGTTCTGTGGTTAGAGTAACGTACTGTGGTGAGAGTAACGTACTGTGGTGAGAGTAAAGTTCTTTGGTTAGAGTAACGTTCTGTGGTGAGAGTAACGTTCTCTGGTGAGAGTAACGTACTGTGGTGAGAGTAACGTTCTGTGGTGAGAGTAACGTTCGGTGGTGAGAGTAACGTTATGTGGTGAGAGTAACGTTCTGTGGGAGATCTGCCTAGAGACAGAGATTGTTTCTGACGTTCTGTGGTGAGAATAACGTTCTGTGATGAGAGTAACGTTATGTGGTGAGAATAACGTTCTGTGGTGAGAGTAACGTTCAGAGGGAGATCTGCCTAGAGACAGAGATTGTTTCTGACGTTCTGTGGTGAGAATAACGTTCTGTGATGAGAGTAACGTACTGTGGTGAAAGTAACGTTCTGTGGTGAGAGTAACGTTCAGTGGGAGATCTGCCTAGAGACAGAGATTGTTTCTGACGTTCTGTGGTGAGAATAACGTTCTGTGATGAGAGTAACGTTATGTGGTGAGAATAACGTTCAGTGGTGAGAGTAACGTTATGTGGTGAGAGTAACGTTATGTTGTGAGAATAACGTTCTGTGGTGAGAGTAACGTTCTGTGGTGAGAGTAACGTTCTGTAGTGAGAGTAATGTTATGTGGTGAGAATAACGTTCTGTGGTGAGAGTAACGTTATGTGGTGAGAGTAACGTTCTGTGGTGAGAGTAACGTTCTATGGTGAGAGTAACGTTATGTGGTGAGAATAACGTTCTGTGGTGAGAGTAACGTTCTGTTGTGAGAGTAACGTTATGTTGTGTGAATAACGTTATGTGGTGAGAGTAACGTTCTGTGGTGAGAGTAACGTTCTGTGGTGAGAGTAACGTTATGTGGTGAGAATACCGTTCTGTGGTGAGAGTAACGTTCTGTGGTGAGAATAACGTTCTGTGGTGAGAGTAACGTTATGTGTTGAGAATAACGTTCTGTGGTGAGAGTAACGTTCTGTGGTGAGAATAACGTTCTGTGGTGAGAGTAACGTTCTATGGTGAGAGTAACGTTCTGTGGTGAGAGTAACGTTATGTGGTGAGAGTAACGTTCTGTGGTGAGAGTAACGTTCAGTGTTGAGAGTAACGTTCAGTGGTGAGAGTAACGTTCAGTGGTGAGAGTAACGTTCAGTGGTGAGAGTAACGTTTGTGGTGAGAGTAACGTTCAGTGGTGAGAGTAACGTTCGGTGGTGAGAGTAACGTTCTATGGTGAGAGTAACGTTCAGTGGTGAGAGTAACGTTCTGTGGTGAGAGTAACGTTCAGCGGTGAGAGTAACGTTCTGTGGTGAGAGTAACGTTCAGTGGTGAGAGTAACGTTATGTGGTGAGAGTAACGTTCTATGGTGAGAGTAACGTTCAGTGGTGAGAGTAACGTTCTGTGGTGAGAGTAACGTTCAGTGGTGAGAGTAACGTTCTGTGAGCAATCAAGAACAAGCAGGTCACAGCTGAAATGGAGTTGAATAAGATCAAAATCGCGTTAAATTCACATATTTGTACTGTTCACATGTTTGTACAGTTGACATATTTGTACAGTTTACATATTTGTACAGTTTACATGTTTGTACAGTTCACATGTTTGTGCAATTCCCATGTTTGTACAATTCACATGTTTACACAGTTCACATGTTTGCATGTTTCACATGTTTGCATGGTTCACATGTTTGCACATTTCCTATGCTTCTACAGTTCGAATGGTTGTACAATTCACATAGTGTTCCCGACATTAAAAAATCGAGAATATCAAAAACAGATTATTCTCACATCCCAGTTAGCAGTAAAAAAAAAAAAAATATGTATATATATATATATATGTATATAACCAAATTTAGACAAAAATATATACGCAAAATTAGACATTCTTAATTAGACATTCTTAATTAGACATCTCACCTCTGCATTTCTTTGACAAATCCTTCAGATGTTTCTCAAAGTTAGCACTAGTGTTCGTCTCATCATCAAAGGTCTCAACGTATTTCATCGTCAACTCTCTGTTGATTTGTCTCTGGATTAGGATATAGATGGGCTCCATCGTAAACCAACACTGGGATTTCCCTTGATCGATGTCATTCTTAATTGTGTACACCAACATTCCGATTTGTTTGTACCCAAACCGGACAAACACCGACACGACAAACTCAGCTAACTTATCAAAACTCCCCATGACGCGAGTCAGTAGCCCATACGTTGTTTTGTTACTAAACGCTGCCACGAGCGCCCCGGCGCTAATAATCGGAATGTTCCAAAAAGGCGTGAATCTTGAGACGACTGCGACGGCGTAATCGCAAGCTGGTCCGAGAAAAAGATCCGCGGACCTCTTGATGTACATGTCAATGGCTTCGAGGGGTCCATGTATCTCCGAACATTTGGAATCTCGGTAATCGAACTCGATCGTGTAATTCCGTAACAAGCTTGAATTTGTGTAGATATATTCCCGCGCATGCTCAAAAGCTGGGCGCGAAAGCTGTATCCGGTAGTCCAGATCTCCGGAAAATGGGAGGATAACTCCAATTCGGATTTTATTTTCCCTGTGACGCCGCCTAGCGGGAGATTCACATGCTCCGTTGTCGTAAATCGAGTAGGCGTCTTGGGACGATGTTGTAGATGGAGAAGAGGGTAGGGATGAAGATATTGTAGTCTGAATTTCGTTGAATGTAAAGACTAGAAATATCCACCGTAGCATTGAATAGGTGGCGATAACGACCATTCTTAGCTGGTGGGCTGTCTCGTATCCCTTTTAGGCATTTCTAATAATCTTATCGATAACAAAACAACTGAACTAACAATCACTAGTAACGGAAATATACCAGAAATATTACTTCTTTATTGAAATAACGGAAATATACCAGAAATATTACTTCTTTATTGAAATAACGTAAATATACCAGAAATAATATTTCTTTACTGAAATAAGGAAAATATACCAAAAAATAATACCTCTTTATTGAAATAACGAAAATATACCAAAAAAAGAATACTTCTTTATTCAAATAACGAAATTATACCCAAAAGAATACTTCTTTATTCAAATAACGGAAATATACCGTACAATATTATAATGCAATTTTTTTATGTTATTCTTAATGAAGTCGAGTCCTGGCTTAAGCCATTATCCAGCACTTGCTCAACCTTAAGTTGGCCACCACTGTCCTAGTCTTTAGCTGTACACTAATCTTAGCACAATTCACGTGCTATTTGTGTCCCGTTCTCTTTTTATTTAGTTGATGTTGAATACCGTCTGTGGTTGAACGGGTCGGGTTTCAAGTTAGATCAGAGGTGGTCATTAGACCTAAGGCCCGGGAGCCAGAACCGCCCCGTCAAGTTATTTTAACAGGCTTTTGTGGTTGCTTTGAAAGTGACTATACATCCCATTCTTTGAACTATAATAAAATATAAATATATATATAAATTAAAAAGTACCACTAATTGCACAAACCCTAACATGTTAGCTTTCTGTTTATAATTTATTGTTGGATTTTCCCCCACTCATTTTCGGTCTCATCCCTCTCCCTTTTATTCCACTCTATTTTCTGTCTTTCACTCTCCATTCCTAGTCAGATGTGTACATTACAATCGCCTGTGAATGCAAATTACATAATTTATATAATAGCTTCATTAGGTGGTGGTGTCGACCCTCGGCGTCTTCATAGTTTTCTGATCTGGCCCTAAGTTAATAGGTTACTCGCCACTGAGTTAGACGGTACACAATTAATTTAAATAAATAACGATACGATGTAGTCAAATAAAACCTTTAATTTTGTAGAGAGCGATCCCAGAGGTGTATTTGAACGTGGATATCCTATTTCAAATGAAAACTCAAACCGTAGATTTAATGCAATGCAACTTCCAATGTCAAACACCGTTAATGAATTATTAATTTAAAGATTAATATTTTTTTTCTACCTTTCAGCTCCCTGTGGAGCATAGGTCTTCAACAAACACTTTCAGCTCCCTGTGGAGCATAGGTCTTCAACAAACACTTTCAGCTCCCAGTGGAGCATAGGTCTTCAACAACACTTTCAGCACCCTGTGAAGCATAGGTCTTCAACAAACACTTTCAGCTCAATTTGAAGCATAGGTCTTCAACAAACACTTTCGGCTCCACGTGGAGCAAAGGTCTTCAACAACACTTTCAACCTCCTGTGAAGCATAGGTCTTCAACAAACACTTTCAGCTCCCTGTGTAGCATAGGTATTGAACAAACACTTTCAGCTCCCTGTGTAGCATAGGTCTCCAACAAACACTTTCAGCTCCCTATGTAGCATAGGTCTCCAACAAACAGTTTCAGCTCCCTGTGTAGCATAGGTCTCAAACAACCACTTTCAGCTCCCTATGTAGCATAGGTATTGAACAAACACTTTCCAAGTCGTTCTGTTTCTTGCCATTCTTTTAAGATCATTCCATGTCTTTCCCATCATCTTCATCTCTGCTTCCATCTGTCTTCTTCGAGAATATTTAGGTCTTCTTCTTTGTCTTTTTTCTTGGGGGATTCAAGAAAAGGGCAAGCCCTGTAATATTCTCAGTTGGCTTCCGCAGTGTGTGTCCTATCCAACTCCATCTCTTTATCAACTGATATTCTACTGGTACTTTTCCATACTTCTATGTTAGTGATTGTGTCCTACAATTTTCATCCATTTATATTGCGCAAGCATCCATTAATCAAGGTCTGCATCTTCATTTTTGTTGTTCTCCATGTTTAACAGCCATATAATAGAACTGACTTAACATTGCAGTTGAAAATATTAATTTTTGTATTTAACCTAATTTCTTTGGACTTCCATATGTTTCCCAGTGCAACGAATGCTCCTCTTGCTTTTGATATCCTTATTTTGGTATCATTTTCTGTTCCTCCCTCTTTATCTATATTACTGCCCACATATATGTAAGATTGTACGTCTAGTAGAAGTATTTCTCATATTGTTATTTGGTTATTGCCAACAGTATTAAATTTCATAATTTTGGTCATATCTAGATTTATTTTCAGGCCCAGCTGTTGTGATCTCTCATCAAGTAAGCTCATTATATCTTGCATCTGTTGATTAATATAATTGACAAAAAGACGATATTGTTAAAAGTTCCGCGATTGTGAAGGGAATTATTTGATGGGCAATATAGGAACCTTGTTAATAAATCATTACAATTTGTAATAGCTTTATTGATTATGATAATTCATGATTGTACCCAGTGTGGGCACATACATGATTCATCCATCTTTAATAGATAAAACACACTATACAAACTGATATTTTCCTTACCGCGCTGGTTATACCAACTCTTAATCTGAACACTCACTCGGTGTGTCTCCTTGTACCACGCTTGACTTCAAATTCTCGGAATCAGTAATTACACCATTATCAATCATAGTCAAACATAAACGATCTAATAAATTATCAATGTATAAACGTTCAATTAAATGAACCTATAAACTAACAATTACAAACTTCGCCACCAAACACATCGGCTTCGCCACCAAAAACATCGACTTCGCCACCAAATATATCGACTTCGCCACCAAACACATCGACTTCGCCACCAAACACATCGACTTCGCCATCAAACACATCGACTTCGCCACCAAACACATCGACTTCGCCACCAAATACATCGACTTCGCCACCAAACACATCGACTTCGCCACCAAACACATCGACTTCGCCACCAAATACATCGTCTTTGTTACCAAATACATCGACTTCGCCACCAAACACATCGACTTCGCCACCAAATACATCGTCTTCGTTACCAAATACATCGACTTCGCCACCAAACACATCGACTTCGCCACCAAACACATCGACTTCGCCACCAAATACATCGTCTTCATTACCAAATAAATCGTATTCGCCACCAAATACATCGTATTCGCCACTAAATACATCCTATTCGCCACCAGATACATCCTATTCGCCACAAATATATCGTATTTGCCACCAATTATATCCTATTCGCCACCAGATACATCCTATTCGCCACCAGATACATCCTATTCGCCACCAGATACATCCTATTCGCCACAAATATATCGTATTTGCCCCCAATTATATCATATTCGCCACCAGATACATCCTATTCGCCACCAGATACATCCTATTCGCCACCAGATACATCCTATTCGCCACAAATATATCGTATTTGCCACCAATTATATCCTATTCGCCACCAGATACATCCTATTCGCCACCAGATACATCCTATTCGCCACAAATACATCCTATTCGCCACCAGATGCATCCTATTCGCCACAAATATATCGTATTCACCACAAATATATCGTATTTGCCACCAGTTATATCCTATTCGCCACCAGATACATCCTATTCGCCACTAATACATCCTATTCGCCACCAGATACATCCTATTCGCCACTAATATATCCTATTCGCCATTAAGCACATCCTATTCGCAACCAACCATATCGTATTCACCACCAAGCACATCACATTCGCCACAAATCACATCGTATTCGCCACCAAGCACATGACATTCGCCACCAAACACATCACATTCGCCACAAGGAACATCATATTCGCCACAAAACCGACCATGCCACCAGCTCATCGCGTGTCGTGATGTTGTTCTTACCCTCCATTATGAAACAGGATAAAGAGTTGGCATGATCACAAGACTTGGACACAAAAGAAGAGGCAGAAGAAAACGAAGAAGATGACGCTGATGGTAATGATGATGAAGCGGAAGAAGAAGATTAATAAGAAAAAAAATAAGAAGAAGATGAAGAAGAGGTAGAAGGAAAAGAGGAAGAGGAGGAGGGGTGGAGGAGGGGAAAGAAGAGGAAGAAGAAGAATAAGAAGATGAGGAGGAAGAAGAAATAGAAGAAAAATGAAGAAGAAGAAGAGGAGATGCAGGAGGAAGAAGAAATATAAGATTATGGAGAAGAAGAAGAGAAGAAGGAGGAAGAAGAGAATAGAAGAAAAATGAAGAAGAAGAAGAGAAGAAGGAGGGAGAAGAGAATAGAAGAAAATGAAGAAGAAGAAGAGAAGAAGGAGGGAGAAGAGAATAGAAGAAAAATGAAGAAGAAGAAGAGAAGAAGGAGGAAGAAGAGAATAGAAGAAAATGAAGAAGAAGAAGAGAAGAAGGAGGGAGAAGAGAATAGAAGAAAAATGAAGAAGAGGAAGAGAAGAAGGAGGGAGAATAGAATAGAAGAAAATGAAGAAGAGGAAGAGAAGAAGGAGGGAGAAGAGAATAGAAGAAAATGAATAAGAGAAAGAGAAGAAGGAGGGAGAAGAAATAGAAGCAAATGAAGAAGAGGAAGAGAAGAAGGAGGGAGAAGAGAATAGAAGAAAATGAAGAAGAGGAAGAGAAGAAGGAGGGAGAAGAGAATAGAAGAAAATGAAGAAGAGGAAGAGAAGAAGGAGGGAGAAGAGAATAGAAGAAAATGAAGAAGAGGAAGAGAAGAAGGAGGGAGAAGAAATAGAAGAAAATGAAGAAGAAGAGATGCAGGAGGGAGAAGAAATAGAAGAAAATGAAGAAGAGGAAGAGAAGAAGGAGGAAGAAGAGGGAGAATAAGAAGAGGATGATGATAATGAAGACGAATAATAAAAAGGAAAAAAAGAAGACAAAGAAGAAAGAGAGGAAGAAGAGGTGGAGGAGAATGAAGAAAAGGGAAGAAGAGGAGGAAGAGGAGGAAGAGGAGAAGAAGGAAAGTAAGCGTAATTTATTTGTTAAAATGTCCCCCCCCCCCTTCCCCTCTCCACTTGCGGCACCCCCCCCCCCACTTTTTTTTCTCCCAAAGTATATTTCATGCAACTTAAACAATATCTTTACGCAATGCAACATTACATTTCACAAACAACTCAAGCAATATGATATTGCTCACACAGACAGATTTGTGATCTCAACACTAGAGCGATTACACTCAATTATAAATATGTGGTTCGAACATAATTGTTGTAAATTAGAGAGCAGAATAGGTCCGACCCTTCCCGGCCGGAAGTCGATCGATGCTTATTTCTCCATTGGAATAGACAAGGATACCCGATTACATGGGGAAGGGGGAGAGTCACAGTAAAATGGTGGATTTGAGTGACAGTTTAAGAGTCGAGTCACGGTGGAAGGGAGAGTCCACATCGATACAGCCCGGCTGTTGGAGGACAGCAGCTGTTTGCGAAGGCGGGTAATTAAACGTGGTTGATATGTTGTGGATGTACATGGTTATCATAGAGAGGGTAATGTTGAAAGTATTTGTGATGAAGAGGAATGAGACGGTTGAAAAGTTGATTTCAGTGAAACAATATATATCTCCTTCTCTCTTTTTTTCTTCTTTCGTTCTTCTTTCTCTCATTCTCTATCTATCTCTTAATTCTTCATTTTCATTATTTCTTTAAATATTTTTTTTCATCTTCAGTCTTATTTCTCTCTCTCTCTATCTCTCTCTCTCTCTCTCTCTGTGCCTTCATTGGTTTGTTTCTCTTTCTCTCTATTTCTCTAGCGATCACTTTCTCCATTTTTCTAATCTTTAACCCTGATATAACAATGCCAGAAACATATGTAGCGTAGCAGTTAGGAAAATCCGTTGCCCATTTCAAAGTGGTTAAAATTCGAAGCCGTCGATATAGGACCGAACTTAATCACTTGTCCTTAGTGGTCCAGTTGACTAACCACAGAGCTATCTCGGCGACCATACGTTTACATACAGTCTGTTCAACATAGCCTTCATGCTTTTTTGGCTAGAAAGCAAATGGAAGGACCTCTCAAAGATTGATAATAACATACTTGATAAGTTAAGATAGGATAAGTAGGATAAAATAAGATAAGATAAGGTAAAGTAAGGCAAGATAAAATAAAATAATATAAGATAAGAAAAGGTGAGGTTATATGATATAAATTAAGTTTAGATAACATGAAACCAAATAAGATAAGATAAACTACAAGTTAATAAGATAAAATGATATAAGATAATACAAGATAGGTTAAGGTAAGATAGGAAAAGGTAACGTAAGATAAGATAGATACACTAAGATAAGATAGATAATATCAATACTATAAAATAAGACAAAATTAGGTAAAATATGATAACCTAAGATAGAATGAGATGACATAATAATAGAAAATATAAGGTGAGATCAGATAAGAGAAGATAAAATAAGATAAGATAACAATACGACAATATAAGATAAGATACAATAAGAAACATGTATTCAACAAATCTATGTCAATAGAAGTGAGAAATTTATGTCTATAGAAATCAGAGAGAGTTCATCGGTGAAATATAGTAACCAGTTCTATCCTATAGAAGTGAAACATTGATACTAAAAAAACAAATGAAAAGACGATTAGAGGCCACAGAGATGGGATTTCTTAGAAGAATATTGAAAGTTTTCTGGACAGCTAAAAAGACCAATGAGGAAGTTCTCAAAGAGGCCAACACAAAAAGAGAGCCCCTAAAAACATCAGAAAGAAACAAATAGCATTTTTCGAGCACATCATGAGAAGAGGAAAGTTGGAGTACTTGGTTACAACTGGCAGAATACAGGGAAAGAAAGATCGCGGACGACAAAGAGAAAGGATACTAGAGAGCTTGTTGTCATGGCATGGAGAATTCCAACACAACTAGAACAAATCAACTTCGACACAACTAGAACAAATCAACTCTGACACAACTAGAACAAATCAACTCTGACACAACTAGAACAAATCAACTCTGACACAATTAGAACAAATCAACTCTGACACAACTAGAACAAATCAACTCTGACACACCTAGAACAAATCAACTCTGACACAACTAGAACAAATCAACTCTGACACAACTAGAACAAATTAACTCTGAGACAACTAGAACAAATCAACTCTGACACAACTAGAACAAATCAACTCTGACACAACTAGAATAAATCAACTCTGAGACAACTAGAACAAATCAACTCTGAGACAACTAGAACAAATCAACTCTAAGACAACTAGAACAAATCAACTCTGACACAACTGGAACAAATCAACTCTGACACAACTAGAACAAATCAACTCTGACACAACTAGAACAAATCAACTCTGAGACAACTAGAACAAATCAACTCTGACACAACTAGAACAAATCAACTCTGAGACAACTAGAACAAATAAACTCTGAGACAACTAGAACAAATCAACTCTGAGACAACTAGAACAAATCAATTCTGACACAACTAGAACAAATCAAAAACAACACAACTAGAATAAATCAATTCTGACACAACTAGAACAAATCAAAAACAACACAACTAGAATAAATCAACTCTGACACAACTAGAACAAATCAAAAACAACACAACTAGAATAAATCAACTCCAACACAACTAGAACAAATCAACTCTGAAAAACGAGAACAAATCAACTCAGACACAACTAGAACAAATCGTCTCTGACACAAATAGAACAAATCAACTCCAACACAACTAGAACAAATCAACTCTGACACAACTAGAACAAATCAACTCTGTCACAAATAAAACAAAACAACTGTGGCACAACTAGAACAAATCAACTTTGACACAACTAGAACAAATCAACTCTGACACAACTAGAACAAATCAACTCTGAAACAACTAGAACAAATCAACTCTGCCACAACTAAAACAAATCAACTTCGACACAACTAGAACAAATCAACTTCGACGCAACTAGAACAAATAAACTTCAAGATTTCAATTCTAACAACTGGACCGGTTGTTTTGATGTCCTCATCTCGCGTCTAGACGGGCAGATGAAAGAATTCATTATCACTGATGTTGATCATTCTATGATCATCTTACAACTCCTAGTTTAGAACAAAAGACGTCACGTGACGTCATTAATCAGTCTACAAAAGACGTTTAAAAGATGTTGGCAGGAAATTGCTCAAATTAAAAGCAAATTAACGCCCTGAACAAAGTACAACACTTAGAAGGTTTAATTATGTTATTAGTTCTTCTATATGTTCTTCTTTGTTGGATCCTAGATTATTCCCTTTGTCGTCCACTAATTAATATGGAGTTATGAAGGCGTGGTTGCATTATGTGTGATGTTTACTAGCAAAAATGAACAAGAAAGAAAGGAAACCTATAAAGAAATAATGAAAAAGTGAATCTCAACATAAAATCTAAGGTCCAGAAAACACGGAAGAAACACAACGAACTCCGCCACGACACATTGTACAGAAACAACACGTCTACAGATGTCACAGACCTTTTGTGTGGTGTCTTGTGACACGCAAAATCAATTCTTTCTGCAACTGCCCGTCCGTTACAGAACGCGTTCTAGCATTTAAAACACTCACGTCCTTTCACATTTATCCTCATGTCTTTCAACCTGAACTTTTGCCTACTTCTCATGTTCTGGAACTTTCCCATGAGATAAGAAATACCTTTTTACCTCGTTGGAACATTGCTTGTAATACAACACCAGTATCTGTAAATACTACTCACGGTTAAAAGAATTAACTACTCTTTTACACCACCCTGTTGTTACACCACCACAATTTTGGAAATGTTCCAGTCAAATACTAGTGGATAAAGAGATACAGCGAAGACGATGGCGCTGGATAGGACACACACTACGGAAGCCAACTGAGAGTATTACACAACAGGCCCTTTTTTTGGAACCCCCAGGGGAAAAGACAAAGAGGAAGACCAATGAATTCTTGGAGAAGGAAAAGACAGATAGAAGCAGAGATGAAGATGATGTGAAAGATATGGAACGATCTTAAAAAAATGGCAAAAAAAACAGAACGACTTGGAAAGTGTTTGTTGAAGACCTATGCTCCACTGGGAGCTAAAAGTGTTTGTTGAAGACCTATGCTCCACTGGGAGCTAAAAGTGTTTGTTGAAGACCTATGCTCCACTGGGAGCTAAAAGTGTTTGTTGAAGACCTATGCTCCACTGGGAGCTAAAAGTGTTTGTTGAAGACCTATGCTCCACTGGGAGCTAAAAGTGTTTGTTGAAGACCTATGCTCCACTGGGAGCTAAAAGTGTTTGTTGAAGACCTATGCTCCACTGGGAGCTAAAAGTGTTTGTTGAAGACCTATGCTCCACTGGGAGCTAAAAGTGTTTGTTGAAGACCTATGCTCCACTGGGAGCTAAAAGTGTTTGTTGAAGACCTATGCTCCACTGGGAGCTAAAAGTGTTTGTTGAAGACCTATGCTCCACTGGGAGCTAAAAGTGTTTGTTGAAGACCTATGCTCCACTGGGAGCTAAAAAGGTAGAAGAAGAAGAAGACCACCTTGTGACATCTTAATCTTTTCTCCTCTCATGTACCTTGTATTTTTCTGATTTGTTTTTTTCCGCTTTGTGTATGCACACAGACCTGTGTGTGGGAACTTGTGGCGATGCGTGCTGTGTGCATACATTTTCACTTTGGTGCACGCCCACGTACCCCGTGCGCACTAACGCTCATTTTAACTTTGGCCACAGCGCAGTATATAGGGGAGGGCTTTTTATTGTTATTTTTATTTCTCTTTCTTGTTCGAAATTAATATTTGTTTTATTATTTTTTTAAATATTTTAAGTACATATCTGTGTGTGTGTGTGTGTGTGTGTGTGTGTGTGTGTTTATATGTTTGTTCCCGCCGAAATCCTATTGAGCCGAAACGTCGTTCTAATTTTTGTCGTCCACTCATAACGTAAAGCTTTAACCGTACCGTTTTGATTTCTATTGTTTTTTCTCTTATATATTTCTTCTTCATTTTTCCTAACAAATGTAATCAATGTGGTAAAAGTGATGAACTAGGAACTAATCACGGAGAACTCACTCCTCGAACATTTCTAGAATATCATATTTCTTTAACAACCAAATTATCATTTTTCACAAATTAAAAAAAAATGAATGGCTGTTTTGCTGTTTTCATTTCCTCTTGCCGAGCACGTGGGTGGATGCAGCACAACGAAATAAATACAATTTAATTCTTCAGATTTGTGGTCAAGATAAAAAAGGCAAGCAAGTAGTGTGGTGTAACGTTCACTCCTACAAGGTCTGTGGACAGCTTTACAAAAAAAAGGGACACAACACAATTCTGACGTTTCGGCCAACATGCAGCTTTCATCAGGAAACAAGAACATAAACGAGCAACGAACTAAAGTAAACTCGACAAGCCTCGTCATCTACAAATGGTGTGATATTATAGTAGCAATACTAAAAAAAGTGAGCCGCGATAGCTCAGTGGTTAATGAACTGGACTACAAAGGACAAGAGGTAGGGTTCGATCCCAACCGACGGTTTCCGGGTTCACCCAGCCTTAAATGGGTACCGTTTTTTTTTCTGGGAAAGTCAAGCAGCGCGGGCGTAATACCGACCACATTACCCCAAAAATCATGTGCTGAAGGTCTGTAAAAATATAGGGTCACTAACACCATATTTCCCTATACGCCACTTGGCGTGACGGGGGCACTTTACTTACTCTACTTAATACTAAAAAAAAGAAGAAAAAAAATGGTATTGTGACAGCTTTACGTGGTAATGGACAAAACAAAAGTCGACGTTTCGGCCAAGAAGGCCTTCAGCTGGAACAACAAACACAAAACAATATATATACGGATATGGAAACAAACCTAACTACATGGCGATAATATGCTAGATACTAAATAAAGAAAATTTAAAAATGGGTCACTTCGCTGTGTTCCAGAGCGTGGTCAACCTTGAACAACTGTCGTCATACCACTTTTTCTTCTTTTTTTTTAGTATAGCTATTATCATCAGCTTTGCAGCAGCTTCGCATTTCTACGCATTTTGGTGCATCATGATGCCTTTACTTCTACTGATATTATAGTGTATGGTGATATTATATGTTAGGAAGTACATCTTTTTGGTACGTGGATGCGGTACTCCAATTAGCACTCAGAAGTACAGTATATTACTTTCACACACTGAGCAATATTACCTTTGTCATATTGTCCGGTTACACATGCTGGTACTTGACTTGTCACATTGTGCGGGCACATTATATGTCACATTGTGCGGGTACATTATATGTCACATTTTCGGGTACATTATATGTCACATTGTGCGGGTATTTTCCTTTGTTACTTTGCGTAAGTACTTCCTTTGTCGCGTTTATGCAAATACTTTCTCACGTTGTGGAAATCCTTTATTTGTCACATTTGAGCGAGTAAGTCCCGTGTCACATTGTGGAAGTCCTTTATTTGTCACATTCATGCGGATACTTTCCGTGTCACATTGAACGACTACTTTTTCCCCCCTCTTGTACCTGTACTTTCTCTATCTTCCTCATTTCTCTCTCCACCACTCTTATTTAACACATTTCTTTCTCCACCACTCTTATTAACACATTTCTCTCTCCACTACTCTTATTTAACACATTTCTCTCTCCACTACTTTTATTTAACACATTTCTCTCTCCACCACTCTTATTTAACACATTTCTCTCTCCACCACTCTTATTTAAACAAAGTTTAACTAAATAAGAGAAACTATCATTACCGCCCAAATCCATTGTAGACAACAGAAACAAGAAGAAGAGTTATTAAATGTTATGTAGAGTTACTCCAAACATATGGATGCGAATCATGGACAATAGGACAAAATATATGAAAATCACTGGAATCTGTAGTACCTACAGGGACGGTATTATCTGCCTGTGTGGCGAGGGACCACTGTATGCACGGCTGCCAGGGAAATAACATATTAACATACAAAATTCAGTTCTTAGTCTCTAGTGACTTCGCAAAGAAGAAGAAATATAAATGAAAAATATCTTATGTAACAGGTCTTCGATGTCAATGGAAGTGAGAACGAGAGTTCACCGGTGCTATAGAGAACAGATTCTGACCTATGGAAGCGAATCATGGACAGTAGACAAACAAATGAAAAGACGATTAGAGGCCACAGAGATGGGATTTCTCAGAAGAATGTTGAAAGTTCCCTGGACAGCTAAAAGGATCAATGAGAAAGTTCTGAAAGAGGCCAACACAAAAAGGGAGCTCCTAAAAAACATCGAAAGAAACAATCAATATATTTTGGACACATTATGAGAAGAGGAAAGTTGTAATACTTGGTTACAACTAGCAAAATAAAAGGAAAGAGAGATCGCGGACGACAAAGACAGAAAATACTGGATAGCTTGCTGTCATGGCACGGAAAACGCTCAACAACTGAATTGATACGATGCACTGTAGATAGAAGATTGTGGAAGGACATGATCGCCTACGTCAACCGGTATGGCACATGATGATGATGATGATGATGAGTGACGTCGCTGAAAGCTGGCGAACGCAAAAAAAAAAAAAAAATCTTTTCACCTTATATTTCCATCTCTTTATTTCTGTTGTGACATCCTAGTAAATCATGTCCTACATCTCTTATATCTTTTCTCTCATGTTCCATCCATTCTCGCTTGTCCACTTTTTTCACCCTCTATCACGTTGCAGTTAATCCCACCTCAAAAGAAAGCCACAAAAGTATAATTGTTTTCCCTTCTATTGTTGTGATCTTCATTAACTAACAGCTTGAAAAAGAAAGTGTTTGAAAACTCACCTGACGCAGCTCATTAACTCAGTTATATCGAAATAATTACTCAGTTATTGTTTTTACCAGAGATAACTTTTTTGCTATAATTATCGTCATAAAAAGAAGATAAAAAACTTGGGTCTCACTACAACAATTACTTTAGCAGGATTTTTTTTCTCATTTAACGTTTAAATCTTGTTGGGGTGATCCTTTTATAAAACACATATTTTTTTTTATTAACTTTCCCAGAACAATTTTTATGTTTTTACTGCATCTTGTATAGTAGCTTCCAATGTTATTCTTTTTATTATATATAATATATCATTATTATATATAATATTCCATCAAGCCATCTTTTGCTCTTCTGTTGGTCTACCCTACTGTTATGTTTCCTACTGTTTCTAATATTCCAGTAATCCATCTTTTGCTCTTCTGTTGGCCTCTGTTGCTGTTATGTTTCCTACCGTTTCTAATATTCCATCAAGCCATCTTTTGCTCTTTTGTTGGCCTCTGCTGCTGTTATGTTTCCTAGTGTTTCTAATATTCCATCATCGTTTGCTCTTCTGTTTATCCTACCCTGCTGTTATGTTTCCTAGTGTTTCTAATATTCCATTAATCCATCTATTGCTCTTTTGTTGGCCTCTGCTGCTGTTATGTTTCCTACTGTTTCTAATATTCCATCAACCCATTTTTGCTCTTCTGTCGGCCTACCCTGCTGTTATGTTTCCTACTGTTCTAATATGGCATTTAATATTTTTCCCGTCCATGGGAAATTGACGCTCCAAACCTGGCCCTCGCTGTGGAGACCAGTGATGGCTGCCGTAGTGGAAAAACACAAATAAAAAATCCCAACTGTTGCAGCTTGGATATGATTACCTCGGAGAACAGAGTTATCTCTCTGTGCGACGAGGAACCCCTGTGCACACAGCTGTCACGTAAAAACGAATTTAGCCGAAAAATCCAGTTCCTAGTCTCTAAGGACTTTGCCAAATGTGATAGCTAGTGAACGATTTAAAAAAAAAAGTATAACTCCATCTTTTGCTTCTGCGTTGGTCTCTCCAGCTGTTATATACTTCCCAGTATTTCTAATATTTCATCAACGTATATTTTTCGTGGTCGGCCCTTGAGTCTGGTGTTCTCGTAACGTTTCTTGAAGGCTCGTTGTGTTGTGTTTTTGGTTTCTCTGTCTTTTTCTGTTGTTTTTTTATGTATTCTATTCTCCTTCTTTTTCTTTCCTTTCTCATTTGCCTTTCGGCGTCGAAGAGAGATATAATTTGCTGTCTTTTCCTCTTCTGTTTCCCTCTCCGGCTGTTATGTTTCCTAGTGCTTCTAATATTCCATCAATCCATCTTTTGCTCTTCTGTTCACCTCTGCTGCTGTTATGTTTCCTAGTGCTTCTAATATTCCATCAATCCATCTTTTTCGTGGTCGGCCCATGGGTGGGTCTGGTGTCCTCACAACGTTTATTGAAGGCTCGTTGAGTTGTGTTTTGATCTTGCTGCCTTGTCACGTGATCAAACCATTTTATCTGTTGTTTCTTCATACATTCTATCCTGGGGGGTTATTCCTAGCTTTTTTCTCAGTTCTTCATTTCTGATCTTATCTCTTAGACTGTTTCCTGCCATTCGTCTGACACATTTCATCTTTGAGGAGTTTATTTTTCTTGTTGTTCTTGTATCTAGAGTCCAGGACTGACGTTTATGTATTCTATGGCAGGAATTATTCCTAGCTTCTTCTTGACAGTCGAACTACTCTTACAAAATATTGCTACCTTTAAAGTAGTACAGACTACATTTAATTAATTTGTGATCCAAACCAAGAGGCGTGGGGTATCATGTTCCTCCACAACCTTCCATTATGAACGTTGGGCAACAGTTTACCGTTTAACATTTCCCGGGCTACGCCATCAAACCATCCAGCATCGTTTCCCTTTGTTTACCTCTTTCTCTCCAACCGTCTATTTTTTCTGTTGTTACTAAGTATTCCAACTTCCCTCTTCTCCACACATGCACCCACATATCTGGGCCGCCTCTTCCTAGTTTGTTTTCTAATCTTCCTCTCTTCATCCTCTTTCAGCACCTCCTCATTAGATTCTGGCTGTCCACGGTACCGTAAAAATCATTCGAGAAAGCCACACCTCAGTTGATTCTATTCGTTGTAATTTCTATTTGTTTTCTGTTCACAATACGCAACCGTGATGAAGCATTGGTTTGATATACTATCCTAATACTTTTTACAGAATAGAGCCACTGTTGACAAGCATGTCGTCAGAGAAGACTAAGTAGTTTGGAATCCTCGCATGTGCAGTCGAGTAGGACGTGCACGGAGCGACCTTGTCAACAAAATCTACAGATGGTGTTGAAAACAGCTGCAATAAGTGTTGGAACGGATATGGAGATATCTTGACTGCAACGAACCTGAAACATGGATTAATACGCAAAATGTAATTCCTAATCTCTAGGGACTTCGTCAGAGGTGAAAGCTGGCGAACGCAAAAAAAAGGAATACATAGATAGGCAGTGCAATTTATTAGTACAACGAATAAAGAACAGTAAGAAAAATAACCACTAGTGAGATGAAATGTGTTGCACGAATGACAACAAAAAGCCTGAGAGATAAGATCAGAAATGAAGAACTTTGAAAAATGATAGGAATAATTTCCGCCATAGAAAACATCAAGAAAGAAAAGGAAAGTTTGTTTTCATGCTAATTAATTCAATACTGAATTCTACGTCAAATACTTGTGCACAACAATAACATCAGATGGAAGATACAACACAGAAATAAAAAGCAGAATAGCTCAGGCCAAAATAGAATATCAGAAAATGAAAAATATCTTATGCAACAAATTTATGTCTGTAGAAATTAGAAAGAGAGTTCATCGGTGCTATATAGAAACAATTCTGACCCATGGAAGCGAATCATGGACAGTAGACAAATAAATGAAAAGACGATTAGAGGCCACAGAGATGGGATTTCTCAGAAGAATGTTGAAAGTTCCCAGGACAGTTAAGAAGACAAATGAGAAAATTCTCAAAGAGGCCAACACAAAAAGGGAGCGACTAAAAACATCAGAAAGAAACAATCAACATTTTTCGGGCACATCATGAGAAGAGGAAAGTTGGAATACTTGGGTTACAACTGGCAAAATAAAAGGAAAGAGAGATCGCGTACGACAAAGAGAGAAAATACTAGATAGCTTGGTGTCATGGCATGGAAAACAGTCAACAACAGAACTGATACGATGCACTGTAGATAGATGATTGTGGAAGGACATGATCGCCTACGTCAACTGGTATGGCGCATGATGATGATGAATTCAATAAATGAAGATGGAAGTCTCGATCGTCTGGTCTGGCAAAGAACATTCTGTAAGGAACTGTGAACGGGAAGTAGATGTAAAAGTAGACAGAGAAACAGGTAAGAAGAATTAACGGGCCCTGACTTTGCCTTGAGTACCAAAGAATAACTGAAGACAGAGAGAAATATAGATGGTTGACAAAGTCTGTCAGTTATGACCCGTAAAACCAAAGGTGATTGACAAAGTCTGTCGGTTATGCCCCGATGACCCCAGGTTGACAAAGTCTGTCAGTTATACCCCAATGAGCCCCCGGTTGACAAAGTCTGTCAGTTATACCCCAATGAGCCCCCGGTTGACAAAGTCTGTCAGTTATACCCCAATGAGCCCCGGTTGACAAAGTCTGTCAGTTATGCCCCGATGAACCCTCGGTTGACAAAGTCTGTCAGTTATGCCCCGATAAGCCCCAGTTTGACAAAGTCTGTCAGTTATGCCCCGATAAGCCCCAGTTTGACAAAGTCTGTCAGTTATGCCCCGATAAGCCCCAGTTTGACAAAGTCTGTCAGTTATGCCCCGATAAGCCCCAGTTTGACAAAGTCTGTCAGTTATGCCCCGATAAGCCCCAGTTTGACAAAGTCTGTCAGTTATGCCCCGATAAGCCCCAGTTTGACAAAGTCTGTCAGTTATGCCCCGATAAGCCCCAGTTTGACAAAGTCTGTCAGTTATGCCCCGATAAGCCCCAGTTTGACAAAGTCTGTCAGTTATGCCCCGATAAGCCCCAGTTTGACAAAGTCTGTCAGTTATGCCCCGATGAGCCCCGGTTGACAAAGTCTGTCGGTTATGCCCCGATGAGCCTCCGGTTGACAAAGTCTGTCAGTTATGCCCCGATAAGCCCCAGTTTGACAAAGTCTGTCAGTTATGCCCCGATAAGCCCAGTTTGACAAAGTCTGTCAGTTATGCCCCGATAAGCCCCAGTTTGACAAAGTCTGTCAGTTATGCCCCGATGAGCCCTCGATTGACAAAGTCTGTCAGTTATGCCCCGATGAGCCCCCGGTTGACAAAGTCTGTCAGTTATGCCCCGATGAGCCTCCGGTTGACAAAGTCTGTCAGTTATGCCCGATGAACTCTCGATTGACAAAGTCTGTCAGTTATTCCCCGATGAACTCTCGATTGACAAAGTCTGTCAGTTATGCCCCGATGAGCCCCGGTTGACAAAGTCTGTCAGTTATGCCCCGATGAGCCTCCGGTTGACAAAGTCTGTCAGTTATGCCCCGATGAACTCTCGATTGACAAAGTCTGTCAGTTATGCCCCGATGAACTCTCGATTGACAAAGTCTGTCAGTTATGCCCGATGAACTCTCGATTGACAAAGTCTGTCAGTTATGCCCCGATGAACCCTCGATTGACAAAGTCTGTCAGTTATGCCCCGATGAACCCTCGATTGACAAAGTCTGTCAGTTATGCCCCGATGAACCCTCGATTGACAAAGTCTGTCAGTTATGCCCCGATGACCCCCAGTATGACGAAGACTGTCAGTTATGCCCCGATGACCCCCAGTATGACGAAGACTGTCAGTTATGCCCCGATGACCCCAGTATGACGAAGACTGTCAGTTATGCCCCGATGACCCCCAGTATGACGAAGACTGTCAGTTATGCCCCGATGACCCCCAGTATGACGAAGACTGTCAGTTATGCCCCGATGACCCCCAGTATGACGAAGACTGTCAGTTATGCCCCAACGACCCTAACTAAAAATTAGTGGATGAAAAAAGAATAAGAAGAAACTTGTTATTTCATCTATTTATAAATTCAGCTGTAACCCTTTCCAGTACTGATACAGCTGTTATAGAAACAAATAAAACCGTAACTATTTGTCATTACCAAGCACCAGAGTCGAAGGAGGCAATGGAAGCCAGGACTCCACTATTTTATCAGAATACATAAAGCAAGAAATAGAGTAGAATGGCGATCCATGGTAGCCAACCTTCGTTGCGGAGAGGGCACAAGATGATGATGATGACATAACACAATCGAGCCGCGATAGCTCAGTGGTTAGTGAACTGGACTACAAAAAACAAGAGGTATGGTTCGATCCCAACCGACGGCTTCCGGGTTCACCCAGCCGTAAATGGGTACCGGTTTTTTTTCAGGGAAAGTAAAGCGGCACGGGAGTAATACTGACCATATTACCTCAAAAATCATGTGCCGATGGTCTATAAAAATATATGGTCACTAACACCATATTCCCTATACGCCACTTGACGTGACGTGGCACTAACACCATATTCCCTATACGCCACTTGACGTGACGGGGTACTTTACTTTCTTTTACATGACACACTCACATTCCATCTCAATGATTTCAATGTCCGTGTACAACCAGCCATAGAATTCACTAGTATAACCGTGATATAGTTCAAATAACTCAAGCTGTTACTGATAAATAGGTTACAATGCGTATGGAAGTGAAACCTACTACAACCGTACAACAAAATCCATCAATCATGCCGTATGTATGAGAACTAAGGGAACCATTTCAAAGGAAGATGTCTGTTTACAACGGTCGAAAAAAAACATCACGAATAATCAACAGCAGGAAAAAAATCACGAATAATCAACAACAGAAAATAAATCACGAATAATCAACAACAGAAAAAAACACGAATAATCAACAACAGAAAAGAAATCACGAATAATCAACAACAGAAAAAAAAACACGAATAATCAACAACAGAAAATAAATCACGAATAATCAACAAAAGGAAAAAATCACGAATAATCAACAACAGAAAATAAATCACGAATAATCAACAACAGAAAAAAAAATCACGAATAATCAACAACAGAAAAAAATCACGAATAATCAACAACAGAAAAAAACACGAATAATCAACAACAGAAAAAAAATCACGAATAATCAACAACAGAAAAAAAATCACGAATAATCAACAACAGAAAAAAAACAAAGAACACTAATCAGCCAGAGGCAGGATCGAACCAGGATTCCTTGACACAGCGCCTTGCCACGAGAAACAAAGGCTAGAGGACACGGCCAACTAAGCAACCTAAAAGAATAGCTATCAAAAGCGGTGTCTCTCGTGTATATAAACTAACTAATACATGTTCGATCCTTCTTTGGGTTGTTTATTGTACTTTGTTTTACTTTTCTGGTGTTTATTATTTGTGATTTTTCTCCGAATGTTGTAACTATACCTATTCTCCTGAAACGATTCGCTGATTTATTGCCTCTGAAATTTTCATCCATAAAAATATTCATTCATTATTATTTATCTCCAGTAGGAGAACTTAGTAGGCGTTTTCAACATTTACCTCCCCGTTTCCATGACAACAGAAGAACGACAAATCAGATGACGACGTTTTATCGGTTTAGGGAGCCGCGACAGCTCAGTGGTTACTGAACTGGACTACAAAGGACAAGGGGTAGGGTTCGATCCCAATCGACGGCTTCCGGTTCACCCAGCCTTTAATGGGTACCGAACTTTTTTCTGGGAAAGTAAAGCGGCACGGGCTTAATACCGACCACATTAACCCAAAAACCTTGTGCTGAAGGTCTGTAAAATGTATGGTCACTAACATCATATTCCCTATACGCCACTTGGCGTGACGGGGGTACTTTACTTTTTTTGTTTCTATCGGTTTATTGAAACATAGAAGTAGTGCCGATGGAGAGGAGAATTTATGAAGTGGCTCCTGTAAGAATCACTGCGCAGTGTCTTTATGTACAAAAACGTAAACAAAACTGTGGTTTTAATTAACAGCAAAAACATTCATCCCAATAAGTTATAATGAAAATAACTATGATATTAGGATGTAATTATAGTTATTTGGTTATGGAAGGCCCCGGTATCACTGCAAACGAATTAAAATCCATAATTGCTCAACAGCCCGTGCTAGCGTAATCATCCGAATTAATATCTCATCTCCCAGACAAAGAAAGGTTGGTAACTGTAGTCCCCATCGTAGCAGTCTCAGCACACGCCAAAAGACATAAGGCGAAACCGCGCAGAAAGTGAACACAGCCAACTGTTTCCTGTCATACGATATCATCATTCATCGTAAACAATTGGAATATCGAAACATGATCAAAACGGATGAGACACACAGCTCACGGTGTGCACAGAGCACTTAACTCAGTAGCTCCTGCAACAAGCCGGACTTGGAATATGAGGAAACTGCAACAAGGAACACTTTTCATGCATAGCCTTCAATGGTTCCTGCCGCCTATCCACCATATACCGGGAGTTCACGTCCTCTTGAAAATTTTGATCGTCATATTTCTTTAAAAATGTAGAGCGGCTGATGATGTTAGGCCATCGTTGTTGACTCCAATTCCGAACATATAAACACACAGTTAGTCGTCAGATTATCCCCGTCGCACATCCAACAACAGACCGTAAGATTAGCGCACGGCCGGTCTAGGGATCAATTTATGGCAATAATTGAAGGAACTATTTTACATAGCGTAATTGCAGTAATGTTTATTTCGTAATCAGATTAAAAGGTGAACCTAACATTTCGTTCTCATCTCCTGACCTCAGGTTTCAAACTCACTGTCCGCCGCTTCCAACACACGCCCAATATTATGTTACTAAGTAATTAAACAAGCAAGTAAGCAAATAAACAAACAAATAGATCAACAAATAAATAGATCAACAAATAAATAGATCAACAAATAAATAGATAAAGAAAACATTGACAAAAGATAACGTTTCAATTTCTATTCCAACAGAGCAGCGATAGCTCAGTGGTTAGTGAACTGACTACAAAGGACAAGAGGTAGGTTTCGATTCCAACCGACGGCTTCCAGGTTCACCCAGCCTTAAATGGGTACCGGGCATTTTTCTGGGAAAGTAAAGCGGCACGGGCGTAATACCGACCACATTACCCAAAAATCACGTGCTGAAGGTCTGTAAAATTTATGGTTACTAACACCATATTCCCTACACGCCACTTGGCGTGACGGGGGCTCTTAAGATTGCATATTGACACGTTAGAGGACAAGATATGACCAAGGTCAGCGTCTACTATTTGAAACCTACTGACCCGAGCTACTCAAACTTATCCAACTTTTTTTTTTTCGGTTTTATTGTTTAGAAAAAAAGAAGTAGATTAAAAATAGAAAGGTGACAAAGAAGATTAAAATGGAGAAGAAGTAAAGAAAAAAAAGTGAGAAATGGAAGAAAGAATAGAAAAAGAAAGAAGAGGATTCGACCGAATATATGATAATCTACGCGAGGGAGAAGAAATGACAAGTGTAGGTATTTTCTGAGGAAGAAGATGAGAAGTTATAATAGAGGAAGAAGATGAGATGGAAGAAATTAGGAGAATAAAAAGAAGGTGAAAAACAAAAATGAGAAGCAGAACATGAAGAGAAGGGGAAAATTAAGTCATTTGTAGAAGAAAAGGGACAAATAGTCAAAGTTGTAGAAGAACAGGGACAATTAGTCAGTTGCATATGAAAAAGGACAATTAGTCTAAGTTGTAGAATAAAAGGGACAATTAGTCAAAGTTGCAGATGAAAAGAAAGGGACAATCAGTCACATTTGTAGATAAAAAAGGAAAAGTAGTCTAAGTTGTAGAATAAAAGGGACATTTAGTCTAATTTGTAGATAAAAAGGAACAATTAATCCAATTGCAGAATAAATGGGACAATTAGTGATGGTTGTAGAAGAAGATGGACAATTAGTCAAAATTGTATTAAAAAAGTGACAAATAGTCAAATTTGTAAAAAAAAAAGATACATTAAAGCAAGAATTTACAATGAAAAAAGAAGACTTAGAATAATGGGGAATAAAAACATGAATAGAAGGTAACTGAAGAAAAGTGAGGAATAGAAGAACGAAGTGCCGAAGCAGAGAAGGAAGAAGATGAAAACGTAGAAGAGAACGTAAAACAAAAGCTATAATGAAATCTTTCGGTGGCAAAACGTTGAAATCGTCTCAGAAGTAAATAAATCTATCACATCAATACAACGCACCTGGTGTCCATCCGAACAAACAAAGAGCTAACAATTATCTACAATCGACTAACACAACCACAACAACACACGGTGCGATCAAAGTCCAAAATGAAAAATAAACCGTTACAAAAATCCAGTGTTTTGGTATCCCATAGAAGTCTAGTAGAATTGTTATTGTCGAGAGCTTTAAGGCGAACTCTCGCGCTTGTGAGATCTTACCGCGTTAAGTATTCGCGTGGAAACCCTCGTCGTGATCTCGTGGCATTGACTCTTCCCTTGTTATTTTCTTCGTGCTTTTAGATTTGAGGGCAGTCGCGATAGCTCGCTGGTTAGTGATAGAAAACAAGTGAGGGGACTATTTTCACATCGGTCAAATTCAATGTTTTCACATCGATTAAATTCAATGTTTTCACATCGGTCAAATTCAATGTTTTCACATCGGTCAAATTCGATGTTTTCACATCGGTTAAATTCAATGTTTTCACATCGGTCAAATTCAATGTTTTCACATCGGTTAAATTCAATGTTTTCACATCGGTTAAATTCAATGTTTTCACATCGGTTAAATTCAATGTTGTCACATCGGTTAAATTCAATGTTTTCACATCGGACAAATTCAACGTTTTCACATCGGTCAAATTCAATGTTTTCACATCGGTTAAATTCAATGTTGTCACATCGGTTAAATTCAATGTTTTCACATCGGACAAATTCAATGTTTTCACATCGGTTAAATTCAATGTTTTCACATCGGTTAAATTCAATGTTTTCACATCGGTTAAATTCAATGTTTTCACATCGGACAAATTCAGTGTTAGCGGATCTCGCTGCACTGTGTTTAGCACCTAGCATGTAAGTGTATTTATTTTCCGTAAGCAATTTTTTACTTGGTTACAACCGGCAAAATATAGGGAAAGAGAGATCGTGGTGGCCAAAGAGAGACGATATTAGATAGCTTGAGGTCATGGCACCAACAACCGTCAACAACAACATTGACACTATGTGCTGTGGATAGTGGCAGTTGCGATATCTCAGTTGTTAGTGAACTGGACTAGAAAGGACAAGAGGAAGGGTTCGATCCTGACCGAAGGCTTCCAGGTTCACCCAGCCTTAAATGGGTACCGGGTTTTTTTTTCAGGGAAAGTAAAGCAGTACGGGCGTAATACCGATCATTTTAACCCAAAAATCATGTACCGAAGGTCTATAAACAATTATGGTCAGTAACACCGTATTCCCTATATGCCATTTGGCGTAACATGGCTCTTTACTTTACTTTACTTTACGTTTACTAAGAATTTCGCTTTTAATTTTAAAAACGTTTAATAGAGTGAAATTTAACCCCAACTGGATAAAGCAGGTTTTTCTATTAAGATTGGGCATGCTCTACAATATTCAAAACACTTTTCTTCTTCTTCAACCATTCAGCTCCCCGTGGAGCATAGGTCTTCAACAAATACTTTCAGCTTCCTGATGAACATATGTCTTCAACAAAAACTATCAACTCCCTGTGGAGCATAGGACTTCAACAAACACTTTCAGCTCCACGTGGACCATAGGACTTCAACAAACACTTTCAGCTTCCTGTGAAGTATAGGTTTTCAACAAACACTTTCAGCTCCACGTGGACCATAGGACTTCAACAAACACTTTCAGCTCCACGTGGACCATAGATCTTCAACAAACACTTTCAGCTTCCTGTGAAGTATAGGTTTTCAACAAACACTTTCAGCTCCACGTGGACCATAGGACTTCAACAAACACTTTCAGCTCCACGTGGACCATAGATCTTCAACAAACACTTTCAGCTCCACGTGGACCATAGGACTTCAACAAACACTTTCAGCTCCACGTGGACCATAGATCTTCAACAAACACTTTCAGCTCCACGTGGACCATAGGACTTCAACAAACACTTTCAGCTCCACGTGGACCATAGATCTTCAACAAACACTTTCAGCTCCTCGTGGACCATAGGACTTCAACAAACACTTTCAGCTCCACGTGGACCATAGATCTTCAACAAAAACTATCAACTCCCTGTGGAGCATAGGACTTCAACAAACACTTTCAGCTTCCTGTGAAGTATAGGTTTTCAACAAACACTTTCAGCTCCACGTGGACCATAGATCTTCAACAAACACTTTCAACTCCCTGTGGAGCATAGGACTTCAACAAACACTTTCAGCTCCACGTGGACCATAGATCTTCAACAAACACTTTCAGCTCCACGTGGACCATAGGACTTCAACAAACACTTTCAGCTCCACGTGGACCATAGGACTTCAACAAACACTTTCAGCTCCACGTGGACCATAGATCTTCAACAAACACTTTCAACTCCACGTGGACCATAGGACTTCAACAAACACTTTCAACTCCACGTGGACCATAGGACTTCAACAAACACTTTCAACTCCATGTGGACCATAGGACTTCAACAAACACTTTCAACTCCATGTGGACCATAGGACTTCAACAAACACTTTCAACTCCATGTGGACCATAGGTCTTCAACAAACACTTTCAACTCCATGTGGACCATAGGACTTCAACAAACACTTTCAACTCCCTGTGGACCATAGGTCTTCAACAAACACTTTCAGCTCCACGTGGACCATAGGTCTTCAACAAACACTTTCAGCTCCACGTGGACCATAGGACTTCAACAAACACTTTCAGCTCCACGTGGACCATAGGTCTTCAACAAACACTTTCAACTCCATGTGGACCATAGATCTTCAACAAACACTTTCAGCTCCATGTGGACCATAGGACTTCAACAAACACTTTCAACTCCCTGTGGACCATAGGTCTTCAACAAACACTTTCAACTCCATGTGGACCATAGGACTTCAACAAACACTTTCCAATCCGTTCTGTTTCTTGCCATTCTTTTAAGATCATTCCATGTCTTCCCCATCATCTTTATTTCTACTTCTGTCTGTCTTCTCCAAGAATTTCTTGGTCTTCCTCTTTGTCTTTTCCCCTGGGGATTCCAAAAAAGGGTCTATTGTGTAATACTCTCAGTTGGCTTCTGCAGTGTGTGTCATATCCAGCGTCATCTTTTTCGTTATATCTCATTGTTCACTGGTATTTAACTGGTATTTTCCCATAATTCAACATTAAAATTGTTTTCCTGTCTTTTCCATCCTTTTATTCTGCGTCAGCATCCATGAAGGTCTGTATCTTCATAGTTGTCATTTTAGTTCTTCATGTTTCACAAACTTCATTCCACCATAATCCGCATTTTAAATTGAATAATTCTCTTCTATATTCTATTCTATCCACTAACCAAATTTCACTCAAATCAGGAATTTCCCATACCCGCTCCACCAGCTGACACATTTTCCAAAATGCAAACGTAAATTCTGCTGAGAAATTGTGCTCCGTACACATTATACACGACAGTAAATGGCTACGATTCCAAACCTCCTTAGCCACCTCTTACTACACGCGTGGCAGTTAACAAGTCAAATTAAATAAGGACACCTAGCACAACTCTCTATTTTCAGGCGCGTTGAATTTTTTAGCGAATCAATTCAGGAGTTAAGGGTATGTTTACAACATTGGGAAACAATACACAAGTAATCAACGAGAGAAAAAAGCAAACAGTAGACTGCGCGTAGTAGGATCGAACCCGTACTCCTAAAAATACTGTCGTCCGTATGCTGCAGTTAATGTTTAAATTTAAAATAAAGTTAAATAAATTAAAAACGAATATTAATTAAACAAACAAACAAACAAACAAAAAACAGGTAAGAAATGAAACAAAAGCGAGAGATGAAGAAAATAAAGAAATCTAAAATAAAATAATTATCATCATCATCATGTGCCATACCCGTTGGCGTAGGTGATCATGCCCTTCCACAATCTTCTATCTACAGTGCATCGTATCAGTTCTGTTGTTGACTGTTTTCCATGCCATGACACCAAGCTATCCAATATTTTATCTCTGTGTCGTCCGCGATCTCTCTTTCCTTTTATTTTGCCAGTTGTAACCAAGTATTCCAACTTTCCTCTTCTCATGATGTGCCAGAAAATGTTGATTGTTTCCTTCTGATGTTTTTTAAGAGCTCCCTTTTTATGTTGGCCTCTTTGACAACTTCCTCATTGGTCTTTTTATCTGTCCAGGGAACTTTCAACATTCTTCTGAGAAATCCCATCTCTGAGGCCTCTAGTCGTCTTTTCATGTGTTTGTCTACTGTCCATGTCTCGCTTCCATAGGTGAGAATTGGTTCTATATAGCACCGATGAACTCTAAAATAAAATAATACAAGCTGAAAATAGTTTGATATTTTTGTTGTGAATTGGTTAACATAAATCAAACAATGAGAGAAATGAAAACAAAGTTGATTTTGTAAATAGTAAGTAATTACAGTGAAGTAAAAGGTATTATAACATATGAACTGTTAAAACGTCTTCTTCTTCTTCTTCTTCTTCTTCCTCTTCTCTTCTTCTTCATCTTCATCTTCTTCTCTTCTTCTTCATCGTCTTCTTGTTTTTCTTCTTCTCTTCTTCTTCTTTTTTCTTCCTCTTCTTCTCTTCTTCTTCATCGTCTTCTTGTTTTTCTTCTTCTCTTCTTCTTCTTTTTTCTTCCTCTTCTTCTCTTCTGCTTCATCGTCTTCTTCTTCTTCTTCTCTTCTTCTTCATCGTCTTCTTCTTCTTCTTCTCTTCTTCTGCATCGTCTTCATCGTCTTCTTCTTCCTCTTCTTCCTCTTCTTCTTCTTCTGCATCGTCTTCATCGTCTTCTTCTTCTTCTTCTCTTCTTCTGCATCGTCTTCATCGTCTTCTTCTTCCTCTTCTTCCTCTTCTTCTTCTTCTCTTCTTCTTCATCGTCTTCTTCTTCTTCTTCTCTTCTTCTGCATCGTCTTCATCGTCTTCTTCTTCCTCTTCCTCTTCTTCTCTTCTTCTTCATCGTCTTCTTCTTCTTCTCTTCTTCTGCATCGTCTTCATCGTCTTCTTCTTCCTCTTCCTCTTCTTCTCTTCTTCTTCATCGTCTTCCTCTTCTTCTCTTCTTCTGCATCGTCTTCATCGTCTTCTTCTTCCTCTTCTTCCTCCTCTTCTTCTTCTCTTCTTTTCATTGTCTTCTTCTTCTTCCCTTCTTCCTCATCTTCTTCTTCTTCTTCTTCTTCATCCTCTTCTTCTTCTTCTTCTTCTCAACTTTTCATTGTCTTCTTCTTCTTCTTAAAATATCAATTTGAGAATGAGAGGAATGTATTAGGAGGAAGGCAAAAATGTCCAAGATTAGAACTAAAATACTAATTTTATATTAAAACAAACAACTGTGCTGGCAGTCTCTGTCCCCACTGATTTAATTGAAATTAGTTCAGAGCTTACTTTGTCTCTGTAGCGATTTCTGCTCCACAGGTTAGAGCAAACATAGCCCAGAGTTTAGGCACCAGTTATTGGGTAGACTTTGCCAAAGGGCAGGTGTACATAAGCTACTAGTGCTGATTGAAGACTGATGGAGTCAAATTACAACTTCTGCTGTCTGTAGGCGTCCACGAATGGTAGCGGTAACAATTTCAGATGAGATCCCCCACAGAGACGCGATTTAATTATCTTCTGGGACTTCTACGATTAAATGTCTTTATCACGTGCCACGCCTACGACGAATATACTCGTATATGTGAGGATACATTTGAAAAAAAACATGTATGGTTATAGCTTTACGTATATAATAAACTATCTTTACAGCACATATTGCCATTGCTGGTGTAAGTCGGAGGGCACACGATAGAACCAGAGGGATAAAGGCCGCTTGGTCAAAGCAGTCGCCACGACGTGTGAGACTCAGGATTTTTATTTCACCCCCTATAGAAAACAAAATCCTTTCTCGCGTTAATCTTTACGTCAGAAATTGACAAGACAAAATAGATCGACGGTACAGCTCATAACGCCTTCAACAGGTACAATAAACATCACGTACACAGATTTGTAAGCAAATAAAATTAACACTATATAGCTCAATAATAAAATATTAATTTAAAAAAAATATATTATGAAAGGATAAAAAAGCTAGGAATATCCGCACGCTATAGAATATATAAAGAAACAACAGATAAAATTATTTGGCCACTTGATAAGGCAGAGTAATCAAAACACCACACAACGAGCCCTCAATAAACGTTGCGAGAGCACTAAACCCAATGGTCGACCACGAAAAAGATGGAATATTAGAAGCACTAGGAAACATAACAGCAGCAGAGGCGAACAGAAGAGCAAAAGACCGCAAATTATATCTCCCCTCGACGCTGAAAGGGACATGAGGAAGGAAAGAAGAAGAATGAAAGGACTTAACTTCTAGCTGCTGAGTTTCATAACATTACTCTGTTTTGATATTTAAATACCGCGATAGCTGAGTGGTTAGTGAACTGGACTACAAAGAACAAGATGTCGGTTCGATCCTGACCGAAGGCTTCCAGGTTCATCCAGCCTTAAATGGGTACCGGGTTTTTTTCTGGGAAAGTAAAGCGGCACGGACGTAATACCGACCACATTACCCCAAAAATCATGTGCCGAAGGTCTGTAAAATTTATGGTCACTAACACCATATTCCCTATACGCCACTTGGCGTGACGGGGGCTCTTTACTTTACTTTTTACCACCTTCAACATGTGTATGTAGATTCACAATAATGTTGTCTTAAATGGCTTTCTCACACTTTTTTTAAAACTTGTCAAGGATTGATTTCCGCATAATAAAACATGACCAATGTAACATGGTCTGTGAAACATGGAGAACAACAAAATTGACAATCATGAAGATACAGACTTTCATTAATGGATGCTTACGCAGAATAAAAGGATGGGAATGGCAGGACAAAATCACTAACATAGAATTATGGAAATGTACCAGTCAAATATCAGTGGATAAGAGATACAGCGAAGACGATGGCGCTGGATAGGACACACAATACGGAAGTCAACTGAGAGTATTACACAACAGGCCTTTTTTTTGGTATCTCCAGGGGAAAAGACAAAGAGGAAGACCAATGAATTCTTGGAGAAGATAAATGGAAGCAGAGATGAAGATGATGGGGAAGACATGGAATGATCTTAAAAGAATGGCAAAAGACAGAACGACTTGGAAAGTGTTTGTTGAAGACCTATGCTCCACATGGAGCTGAAAGTGTTTGTTGAAGACCTATGCTCCACAGGGGGCTGAATGGTAGAAGAGGAAGAAGAATGTAACATTGAAGAACTCATAATTACTTATAATCGTATTGACAGAGTTCCTTTTGAAGAGACAATAATTGCTGTTCCTTTTGAAGAGACAATAATTGCTGTTCCTTTTGAAGAGACAATAATTGCTGTTCCTTTTGAAGAGACAATAATTGCTGTTCCTTTTGAAGAGACAATAATTGCTGTTCCTTTTGAAGAGACAATAATTGCTGTTCCTTTTGAAGAGACAATAATTGCTGTTCCTTTTGAAGAGACAATAATTGCTGTTCCTTTTGAAGAGACAATAATTGCTGTTCCTTTTGAAGAGACAATAATTGCTGTTCCTTTTGTGGAACTTCGCCTTTGAGCTATTTTGCATTTCTTTGCTTATCGCTGAAGCTGTAATTACTCATCATCATCATGTGCCATACCAGTTGGCGTAGGCGATCATGTCCTTCCACAATCTTCTATCCACAGTGCATCGTATCAGTTCTGTTGTTGGCTGTTTTCCATGCCATGACACCAAGCTATCTAGTATTTCTTTTGTCGTCCGCGATCTCTCTTTCCTTGTATTTTGCCAGTTGTAACCAAGTATTCCAACTTTCGTCTTCTCATGATGTGCCCAAAAAATGTTGATTGTTTCTTTCTGATGTTTTTTAAGAGCTGCCTTTTTTTAAAACTAGCAACTAAATATAACAATGTTAACTTAACTCAATTTATTCAACAATAACATCAGATGGAAGATGCACCACAGAAATAAAACGCAGAATACTTCAGGCCAAAAAAGCATTTCAGAAAATGAAAAACCAGTTTATGTCATAGAAGTGAGAAAGAGACTTCATCGGTTAATATAGAGACAATTCTACCAACGGAAGCGAATCATGGACAGTAAACAAAAATATGAAAAGACGATTGGAGGCCACAGAAATATCTGAAAATTGGATTTCTCAGAAGAATGTTGAATGTTCCTTGGACAGCTAAAAAGACCAATGAGAATTATTCACAAAAGGGTCAACACAAAAATGGAGCTCCTGAAAACATCAGAAAGAAACAATCAACATTTTTCGGGCACATCATGAGAAGACGAAAGTTGAAATACGTGGTTACAACTGGCAAAATACAAGGAAAGTGAGATCGCGGACGACAAAAGAAATACTAGATAGCTTGGTGTCATGGCATGGAAAACAGCCAACAACAGAACTGATACTATGCACTGTAGATAGAAGATTGTGGAAGGACATGATCGCCTACGCCAACCGGTAAGGTATATAATGATGATAAGGTTGTAACATTATTTACAAGCACTGTAACAAATAAAACAATAACAACTATAAAAATGGCAAAGGCAGTCATAAATCATCACCAAGTACCGGGCCTACTGGCCTAGGTGATCATGTCTCTCCACAACTTTCGATCCCGGCAGCTGTTTATCATTTCTGTTGTTGACGTTTTGCCAAGCCATTCTCTTAAGCTCTCTGTTATTTTTTTTCTTTGCTTCCCTCTATCTCTTCGTCTCTCAATTTTCCCAGTTGTTACAATATATTCCAGTCGTTCTCTTCTCATTACATGGCCAAAAAATGATGATTGTTTCTTCCTAATATTGGAAATTAGCTCTCTTTTTGCTTTGATATCTCTCAGAGCATCTTGATTACTCTTCTTAGCTGTCCATGGTACTCTCAACAATCTTCTATAAAACCACATTTCTACAGACTCCAGTGATTTTCTTGTCTGTTGTCCTGTTGTCCATGATTCGCATCCGTATGTTAAGACTGGCTCTACATAACATTTAAGAACTCTTTTCTTGTTTTTATTGTCAAAAATGGATTGCATAGTATCATTCTCATTTTTTGGAAAGCTGCTTTTGCCTGAGCCATTCTGTATCTCACCTCTGTTGTACATCTTCTGTCAGAGGTTAACAAAGTTCCCAAATTTTAAATTCATTTACCTGTTTTAATATTGTTCCACTACAGTCGTATATACGATGGATTAATGAAATAACTATAATCACGACGAACACCGTACAGAAGACAAGCGTCCGGATATTAACACGAACAGTATTTTTCTCGACACTGCAGTCAGCACAAACAGATGACAATAAACACAGCAAATGTCAAAATATAAACTGAGCATGGACCAGTTGAGTATAATTACACAGTTCAATACTCTGTATATAGGACAATAGTAAATCGGACAATAGTAAATCGGACAATAGTAAATCGGACAATAATACATTTAATAAACTATAATTTTTTTTTGCTGGGAGAAGCAGAGCTAATTTTAAAAAATGTGCAGAGAACTCTAACAAATGGACATTTGATATTCATTCACGGGATTACCTCCCGCGACAATTCTTACATAACCATCTGTCTGGGGTTTCTACAAACAGCGACGGTCGCTAAATTAGATGGCGCAATATCGGAGCAACGTTTTAATAACTCTTGCAACGAGAAATGAAAGAAATATCATCATCAAGTACCGTGCCTGCTGGCATAGGTGATCATGTCTCTCCACAACTTTCCATCTGGACAGTTATTTATCATTTCTGTTGCTAACCTTCTGCCAAGCCATTCTCTTAAGCTGTCTGGTATCTTTTCTCTTTGCTTCCCTCTATCTCTTTGTCTCTCAATTTTCCCAATTATTACAATATATTCCAGCTATTCCCTTCTCATTACATGGCCACAAAATGATGATTGTTTCTTCCTAATATTGAATAATAACTCTCTCTTTTCTTTGTCCTCTTTCAGAACGTCTTCATTACTCCTCTTAGCTGTATATGGTATTCTCAACATTCTTCTGTAAGATCACATTTCTACATCCTCCAGTTCGTTCGTTCGCTTTCGTCAGCTTTGACCTCCGACGAAGTCCCACCCACTCAATTTTGTGGGACTGAATTTTGCGTGTAAAGTCTGTTTTATCCCATTACAAGATGCCCCTCGCCATGCAGGCAGATTTACTCCGACTTCAGAGGTACTAATTTTTAGGGAATTAGTAAAACCCAGGTGTCCTCGCCAGGGTACGAAACCCGGCTGTTGCCGTGGTAAGCCAACCGCCTATCGATTGCGCAAACCGAACACCCACTACATCCTCCAGTGATTTTCTTGTCTGTGTCCTATTGTCCATTATTCACATCCAAATGTTAAAAATGGCTCTATATAACATTTACGAACTCTTTTCTTGTTTCTATTGTTAAATTAAAAGTGGATTGCAAAGTATCTTCCACATTTTTGGAAAGCTCCTTTTGCCCCCCCCCCCCCCTTTTTTTTTAATTAGGAAAAATAACAAAACAGCCTGAGAGATAAGATCAGAAATGAAGAACTGAGAAAAAAAACTAGGAATAGCCACTAATATAATTATAATATATAAAGAAACAACAGATATAATGGTTTGGTCATGTGACATGGCAGAAAGATTAAAACACAACACAACGAGCCATCAATAAACATTGTGAGAATATCAGACTCAATGGCCGACCACGAAAAAGATGGACTGATGGAATATTAGAAGCACTAGGAAACATAACAGCAGCAAAGGCGAACAGAAGAGCAAAAGACAGCAAATTATATCTCCCTTCGGCGCTGAAAGGTAAATGAGAAAGGAAAGAAGAAGTGGAATAACAAAAATATTCAATGATATCTACAACAGCGGATATATACAAGACGACTTGCTCAATCAACATTTATAGCACTACCAAAGAAAACTGATCCGATTGATGGATGGAAAAAAATATAAGTACCTCCGAAGACGGAGTTATCTGCCAGTGCGGCGAGGGACTCCTGTGCACACGGTAGCCTGGGAAAAAAAGGGATTAACGCGCTAAGTTCAGTTCCTAGCCTCTAGGGACTTTGTCGGTGGTAAAAGATGGCGAACGAAAAAAAAAATAGTGAGAATATTTTTCAGGAATAAATAAAAAGTGAATCCATCTTTTCTTCGTGACTTTACTCTCCTCCGGTCTCTGGGTAGTGAGATTCGATGTCTAGCCCTCACTGGGTAGTGAGATTCGATGTCTAGCATTCTCTGGGTTGGGAGATTCGATGTCTAGCATTCTCTGGGTAGTGAGATTCGATGTCTAGCATTCTCTGGGTAGTGAGATTCGATGTCTAGCATTCTCTGGGTAGTGAGATTCGATGTCTAGCCCTCTCTGGGTAGTGAGATTCGATGTCTAGCACTCTCTGGGTAGGGAGATTCGATGTCTAGCCCTCTCTGGGTAGTGAGATTCGATGTCTAGCACTCTCTGGGTAGTGAGATTCGATGTCTAGCACTCACTGGGTAGTGAGATTCGATGTCTAGCCCTCTCTGGGTAGTGAGATTCGATGTCTAGCACTCTCTGCGTAGGGAGATTCGATGTCTAGCCATCTATTAAATCGACGAAAAATCTGGAAGTTCTGTGTGCACTTGCACACGTTAAAGAACCCTTGGAAGTTTGGAATCGAAAAAGAGTATTTTATAATTGGCCTCTGCCCGAGCAGCGGAATAATCTACCCACGCCGTAGATTCCAGGCGGTTGTACGGAGTTCGTTCACGTGAGCAAAGATTCCCCTCGGAGATTCTTTTTATTTCGAGTGGATAATCGGAGAACCTATGGATTGGTCCGGTGTGCAGTCATGTGATCCAAACATAACAGAACATAAATGTCAATTAAGTTTATTATATTCTGTGTAGCAAAATTCTAATGACTTTGGTTTTTGGTTATGGAAGGACCCGGTATCACTGCAAACAAATTAAAATCCATAATTACTCAACCGCCCGTGCCAGTGAAATCATCCGAATTACTAACTCATCACCCAAACAAAGAAATGTAGCTGTAGTCCCCATCATAACAGTCTCAGAACACGCCAAAAGACATAAGGCGAAACCACACAGAAAGTGAACACAGCCAACTGTTCCTTGTCATACGATATCATCATTCATCGTAAACAATTGGAATATCGAAACATGATCAAAACGGATGAAACACACAGCTCACGGTGTGCACATATCACCTAACTCAGTAGCTCCTGCAACAAGCCGGACCTGGAATATGAGGAAACTGCAAAAAGGAACACTTTCATACACAGCCTTCAGTGGCTCCTGCCGCTATTCACCATATTGACCGGAAGTTCACGTCCTCCTGAAAATGATGATCGTCATACTTTATAAAATGTAAAGCGCTTGATGATGTTAGGACATCGTTTTTGACTCCAATACCGAACATATAAAACACAGTCTAATGACTGTTGGTAATAAGTCAGATAATGACGCCACGTTTGTTCATGTCTTCAATTGACAAAACGACCTCTGTCTTATACATAAATCCCCAGATTTGACACGCTCTACGGAACAGCCAATCATCGCTGAGCTCTCATCAAAGTCACCGTGATCCAGTGTATTTACCTTGCATGTAAGACCATCGCCTATTTGTCCAACTTATGGAAAGAGTTCAACTTATCAAATGCGATTTTTGGGCCATGTTAAAAGACAACAGTCTACTAAATGTAATCCTGGAGGGGAAAATACAAGGTAAAAGAGACAGAGGCAGACCACGACTAACATAGGCGAATAACATAAAAAGTTGGAATAATCAGCCTATGACAACCTGCACAATCAAAGCAAGAGATCGAAACCTTCGTTGCGGAGATGGCACTCGATGATGATGATGATGATGATGATGATGCAAAGCAGGAGAGAAGGCTAAGTGCATTCCATATGCGATGTCTGCGCCGTATTGTTGGTATCACCTAGATGGATAAAGTGACAAACGTGGAGGTCATGACTCGCTCAGGTCTCCCGAACATCTACACGCTGCTCAAACAATATAGGTTACGCTGGCTTGCCCACGTACACTGTATGAAAGATTGCCGCATACCAAAATATATACTATACAGACAACTGACTGATGACAAAAGGACTAGGGGTCGACCAAAACTTCAATTTGTAGACGTGTGTAAACGTGACATGAAGACTCTGAACATAAACCCTGCAGCCTGGGAACAAATAGCTGCAGACCGCAATCTTTGGAAACACACTCTAAAGCTCCAACTCAAGCAAGAAGCAGACAGGTTCATAGAGAAAGGGAATACACGGCGAAAGAAAAGAAAAAACATTTCTAGGGGCGCTGAAATATCCATAGTTAAATATAGACTGGCGGAGGCTACTAAACTAAAACAATCGCCATTAATAGAAGTAAGCCTGACTGCTGAAGAGGAAACACTCAACTAGAGTGACGTTGTCTGGTATGTGAGCAGGGGTGAATGACGTCATGCAACTATAAATGAAACGTCACGCCAGGACGAATATTTTGGGGGTTTCTTTCCTGCCATCAGGCTGACTACTACAGATGGCGGTGTTGGATTAGAACTCTTAGCTCATCACCATCACCATCGTCACCACTATCACCATCATCACCATCATCATCATCATCCCCACCATCATTATCACGACCATTGCCATCATCCCCACCACTGCCATCATCACCACCATCATCACCCAGACCATCATCATCACCCCCACCATCATCATCACCAACACCATCATCACCACCATCATCACCATCATCATCATCATCATCACCATCATCACCACCATTGCCATCATCACCACCACTGCCATCATCACCGCCACCACCATTATCATCACAACCAATGCCGTCATCACCACCATGATCACGCCCACCACCATCATCATCCCCACCATCATCACCACCAACACCATCATCACCACCAATGCCATCATCACTACCATCATCACCATCACCATTACCATCATCACCACGACCATCATCACCACCAACATCGTCACCACCAACATTCCAACCACCAACATCATCACCACCATCATCATCGTCACTATCATCAACACCGTAAACCATCACCACCAACATCAGCACCACCATCATCCCAACCACCATCATCACCACCTCAATCATTACATTCACCAACACCATCACAACCACCACAATAATCCCGACCGCCACAATCATCTCCACCACCAACATCAACATCACTATCATCATCACCACCATCGTCACCACTATCACCACCATCGTCACCATCATCATTACCATCACCACCTCCACCGCCATCATCACCACCATCATCACCACCACTATCATTATCAGCATCATCATTATCACCATCATCATCACCATCATCATCACCATCATTACCATCATTATCATCGTCACCACAATCATTATCACCAACATCATCATCATCACCAACATTATCACCAACATTATCACCAACATTATCACCAACATCATCATCATCACCAACATTATCAACGTCACCATAATCATTATTACCCAACATCATCACCACCATCATAATTATCACCACAACCGCCATCATTATTACCACCATCATCATCACCACCACCAGCATCATCATTATCATCATCATCCCCACCATCATCATCACCATCATCATCACCATCATTACCATCATTATCATCGTCACCACAATCATTATCACCAACATCATCATCATCACCAACATTATCACCAACATTATCACCAACATTATCACCAACATCATCATCATCACCAACATTATCAACGTCACCATAATCATTATTACCCAACATCATCACCACCATCATAATTATCACCACAACCGCCATCATTATTACCACCATCATCATCACCACCACCAGCATCATCATTATCATCATCATCCCCACCATCATCATCACCATCATCATCACCATCATTACCATCATTATCATCGTCACCACAATCATTATCACCAACATCATCATCATCACCAACATTATCACCAACATTATCACCAACATTATCACCAACATCATCATCATCACCAACATTATCAACGTCACCATAATCATTATTACCCAACATCATCACCACCATCATAATTATCACCACAACCGCCATCATTATTACCACCATCATCATCACCACCACCAGCATCATCATTATCATCATCCTCACCATCATCAACAACATCATCATCATCATCATCATCATCATCACTATCAAATATTTTTATTTCATAGTGTATATGATAATCTCTTTCCTCAACTTTATTTCTGTTTCAACATTTATTTACCATTTCTGCTTGAGACTTCCTATATTGCCATTCATTTGAGCTGTCTGGTTTTGTTTCTTTATGTTTCCAAAGAAACATGACTCAACGCGTTCTTAATGAGACCAAATTATCAGGAAAGCTTATTATCAACATCCGGAGGAAAACATATTTTTGTAGAAATGTTATGAATAGGCACAGTTGTTTATCACCGCTACTTTAGTAGACTTGATTATTTCAGTTTGTCTTTACTCATCTAGGAACGGGAGACTCAGTGGGAGATACGAGAAGAGGACTTTGCAACATACACAAAGCCGAAGTCGTCAGTCACTGGACGCTGCGGGACTTGATGAGGAGGGGATCTGATCACTTGTAGATATGTTCGGAGTGTATTGAGGATAGCTCATGTATAATTCAATAACTCAATAATTCAATAACTCATTAACTCAGATTTTCCATAAAGATAAAAGACATATACTTCTTCTTTTGCACATTCAAGTTGATAAAAGAGATGGGAGTTAAGATGGGCACAGAAGTAGGCCTTCAGATGAAAGAGATGGGAGTTGAGATGGGCACATAAGTAGGCCTTCAGATGAAAGAGATGGGAGTTAAGATGGGCACAGAAGTGGGACTTCAGATGAAAGAGATGGGAGTTGAGATGGGCACATAAGTAGGCCTTCAGATGAAAGAGATGGGAGTTAAGATGGGCACAGAAGTGGGACTTCAGATGAAAGAGGTGGGAGTTAAGATGGGCACAGAAGTGGGCCTTCAGATAAAAGAGATGGGAATTAAGATGGGCACAGAAGTGGGACTTCAGATGAATGAGATGGGAGTTAAGATGGGCACAGAAGTAGGCTTCAGATGAAAGAGATGGGAGTTAAGATGGGCACAGAAGTGGGACTTCAGATGAAAGAGATGGGAGTTAAGATGGGCACAGAAGTGGGACTTCAGATGAAAGAGATGGGAGTTAAGATGGGCACAGAAGTAGGCCGTCAGATGAAAGAGATGGGAGTTAAGATGGGCACAGAAGTAGGCCGTCAGATGAAAGAGATGGGAGTTAAGATGGGCACACAAGTGGGCCGTCAGATGAAAGAGATGGGAGTTAAGATGGGCACAGAAGTAGGCCTTCAGATGAAAGAGATGGGAGTTAAGATGGGCACAGAAGTGGGCCTTCAGATGAAAGATATGAGAGTTAAGATGGGCACAGAAGTAGGCCTTCAGATGAAAGATATGAGAGTTAAGATGGGCACAGAAGTAGGCCTTCAGATGAAGGAGATGGGAGTTAAGATGGGCACAGAAGTGGGCCTTCAGATGAAAGATATGAGAGTTAAGATGGGCACAGAAGTAGGCTTTCAGATGAAGGAGATGGGAGTTAAGATGGGCACAACCATAAACGAGAAACTTAGTGGCCGTGTAAGAAGACTAATCAACCAACACAGTCGTCAGTCGCTGGACACTGCGGGACTTGCTGAGGAGGGGGTCTGAGCACCTACGGACATGTTCGGAGTGCAATGATGATGACCTGCAAATAACTTAATTCAAAGTGATTAGAAGAAACTGCATATGAAAATTAAAAACAAAATTGTGTGGTTAAAAATTGAGCATTGCTGTCCCATGAACTCTCAAATTTGCTATTTTTTGGTTGTTGTTGTTGTTGTTGTTGTTGTTGCGTTCATTATGTACTAAAATATCATTCTCACAAAAATACTGACTCTAGCATGAAATGTCACGTTTTGCGTGTCTGGTGTCACGGAATGGAACTACTTCCATAAACTATCAGTTTTAAGGATGATGTGAGCGTGCTTTCCTCGGGATGTTTAAATCAGGATGTGTCTGTGTGTATGTGCGTGGTGTGTGTGTGCGTGTTTCTGTATGTGTCTTTGTGTGTGTGTGTGTGCGCGCGTGCTTCTGTATGTGTCTTTGTGTGTGTGTGCGCGCGTGTTTCTGTATGTGTCTTTGTGTGTGTGTGTGCGCGTGTTTCTGTATGTGTCTTTGTGTGTGTGTGTTTCTGTATGTGTCTTTGTGTGTGTGTGTGTGCCTATCTGTGTGTGTCTGTGTGTTTCTGCGTCTTTCTGTGTGCGTGTGTGTGTGTGTCTGTCCGTGTGTGTCTGTTTGTGTGTGTCTGTCTATGTGTGTGTCTGCGTCTGTCTGTGTGTGTGCCTGTCTGTGTGTGTCTGTCTGTGCGTATCTGTTTGTGTGTGCCTGTCTATGTGTGTGTCTGCGTCTGTCTGTGTGTGTCTGTCTGTGTGTGCCTGCGTCTGTATGTGTGTGTGTCTGTGTATGTGTGTGTCTGTCTGTGTGTATCTGTGTTTCTGTTTGTGTGTGTCTGTTTGTTTCTGTCTGTGTGTG